>VDFB02325277.1:18832-32185 GCA_007258455.2 Sequoia sempervirens | reverse complement strand
CTAGAAGAGGCCCAAAAAGTAGCTTCAATAGGCTATGAATTATTGAACTTAGTGTGAGGATGATACTACTTAGTTTTCTTCTTTGTCACCCATTCTCTTGTTCTAGTCAAAACATTAGCAATTTTCACTTCAATGGTCTCTTTTTATTTGAAATTCCAGTGCATAGTAGGAATAGGCCAGTTCTCTATAAATTCAGTATATATTAGGTCTACCATGTCAGATCCATCTTCCACAATGCCCTGCAAATCCCACTTCAAATCATAAATTATTATATGTGCCAATGTCAATCTCATCCATCTCCTTCTTTTGACCTCATATTCATTGAAACAATCATCCCAGTAGTCTTCAAGGCTAGATTGGTGGTAGAAATTAGGGCTTAATTTCAAGTTATTCTTAATGTAATCCTTTAAATCAAAGGATACTTGCTCATCATATGAAGGAATGTTATATCTAGATAATTCCTTCTCAATATTTAGAGCATCTAACATTGATTGACAACTATATTGGCCACAACCAAAAAGGAAACAAATTGTCAATCTTTTCCTGTCTTGGCATAATCTGTTAACATCAGCCAATTGCCTACTTACCTCAATAATCACCCACTTGTCTTCAGGGTACTAAGGCAATTTCATAGGGAATCCAACATATCCACCAACTCTAATGTAAGAAAATATCTGGAACTGAATAAAATGGATGCCATAGAAATCAACAAATTGCATGGCCTTAGGTGATAGCCACATTGCAGGACGTCCCTATATTTATCTGACCATCCTCATGGAGAAAGTGTCAGTCACCCTTCTAATATGTTGAAAGCTCTTGTGAAGCTAGAGTTTATCATGATAATCATAAATTTCCACTTTTTTCGGAGGAAAATCACTTGGTCTTAACCCAGACCAAGGTCTAGTGCTAGCAAGGGAATATATTAGATATGAGGACATACAATTTTTTTTGTTGAGAGTAAAGAAGGTCATCAACTCATGTAGGTGGTCACTAATAATCTTTTCCCAATCCAGACAATCTAGATAAAGAAATGCATCCATTCTTCAAACCCATGAACATTCTTATTTCCCCTAACCCTATGTAACAACACCACAATGTCGACCACTTCTACAAAATGATTTTTCTGTAAGTTATGGGGCAATTGGGACTTTCCCTTATTTGGTTTGGCCAACCAATTCTTCACTATCACATTTATGTAAACCCCTTTCTTTGCAGTGAATTCAATCTGGGAATGTGTCATGTTCATCAGTGAATATTCCTCTCTTTCTAGAAGCCTTAAACATGACACAAAAGTGGACCTCTGAACCTTTAGAACAAGTCTATAGTTTCGAGTTCCCTAACCTCACAGGTGCAGTAGGGAAATATAATTTTGTACACATTCTTGAATAAGCTTAAGGACATTTACTTTGTTGGAGTTAACAACCCAAGATCTTCAATATGCAACGCCAAAGAACCTCCACAAGAGATAGAGAGAAGCAACAATGGAAGATGCTATTCCACCAAACAAGGATTGCAATATGATACAATATGATCAATGCAATACTATACAATGCTATATGCCATCTATTAACAAATATGCTAGAGATGCCTTGCTTATAAAGGCAAGGATGAGAGATAGGATAAGACAATATCATGACAAGTGTCTTAATCCTATCACATGAGACAACTAACTCATAACTACCTAGGAAAGTGGAAATTCTAGATAAGACAACTAATACTTATCTAGATATGACAGCTAATATCCTAAGTAAACTTAACATGTGAATTAAGTCCCCTAAGTCCCTAGTAAAGAAAGGAATAAAACTGAGTACAAGACTTATTCGGACCAGCAGTGCGGGGCTATAAATCGTGGCTTCCAGTGCTTATTCATTTGGTACTTTCGTTCAGTGATGAGAGAAGAGGATTAGGTTTATTAAATTTGTTTTGCAATTCAAATGAAACTACTAGGGCCCACCTAAACGAGTGTCACTAATTTTTGGACCCTCATATGTTAACCTAAATATATATTCACAACTCACATATTTAACCCTTGCCATGGATAAGAAATAACAATTTTTGAAAATAGATGTTTTCTACAATGTAGGTAGAAATAGTCTAGAGAATAGACCAAAAGAGTGAAATCTAGAATACCTCAATGGCAAACACTGCAGCTTGAACTTCACATCTTCCCTAGTTCATCTCCAGAGAATTTTGTAATGAGAATATTTGTCAAACACTTTGATTTTTTTGAAGCTCAATTTCACGAAAAAAATGGAAGTAGATGAGCATTTAATGCCTTAATTTTCCTCATAACGCGATGTTAGTTGTCGTCACCACTTCAAATATAGCGTAACCAAAATTTAAAACAAACGTTTATGAGTGGCGAAATGGGGAGTTTGGTGAACTTCACAAATATGCACCTAAGTTTGAACGTCACAGTGAAACACAGCCCAAAAAAATAACCTTAAGTCAAAGAGCAAAAGAGAGTTCGATAGAACACACAAAACACTGCCCGGGTTCGACGTAGAGAAGTAATGTGAAAATAGGCACAAGCGACAAAGGGAAAAGTTTGAAAAACTTAAGAAAACACTGCTTGCATTTGAACTATGACCTAAAATACCACCCAAATAATATTATGAGTGGTTTATGGAATGGTGAATGAATTTAAATGAAGCAAAGTAAAAATATAGTGGTAACACTTTGCTAGGAGGTAGACTAGATATGAAGTCATATAAAATTGGAAGGTCTTCTTTACTACCAAGAGCTGGTTGTGTAGGTTGTCACTTATCATCTTATCCCAATGGAATTTAGCCTCACCTTGGATGATTTCTTCTACAAAGTAGAACATCCACTCCTCAAAGAATGAAGTGGTCAACAGGCCCATTACTCTGCCCAAAAGGGTAACCAAATTGTGGTATTCCTCAAAGAAATCACTTCTAAATAACCTATGAGGCACATTCTTAGCACTCCCCCTCTTGTCCTTTAACCAATGTTGGTTGATCATTCTTTAGCATCCTAGAGGGTCTTGTTGCCAAACCTTCTAAGAAAACTCCTTTTCTACTTCCTCCATCTTGTCAAATATTGGGATTTTGAATTTTCTGCCAATAGACTTGGTAGACAAGTCTACCAGTACTCTCCCATATGTATCAATTATCTTTTGATTGGAGTGATAACATTCCCAGCAGGCCATGACTAGCTCTAGAGCAATCAATGTGAGAGGAAAGTTAGCTGCCTTTAAAATACCACTTGCTTTGATCTTTCAGGCATCTTCTGTAGTGGTATTGACCATCACTCTTTGTTTGAACTCATCAATAGTCACACACCCTAGGTCTATATCTGAGACAATATCCTAGGTGGAAGCGAGCTTGGAGGTGCACTCCACCCTATGGAACTGATACTTCATTTGTTCCTTTTCTTCTTTTCCCCTAGGTGTTCTTTTAGGCTTCTTTCCTTTTTCAATCTTTCCCGTAGGCTTTCTTGATGATCCCTCAGTAGGTTCCATAAATCCTATACTCAAAAAAGTGTAGTAAGTTTTTTTATATGCAAATACAATGAATGTTAGTTAAATCCTAAAAATCCATGGTTAGATCCATTTATATATCCTTAAAAGATCATAATATTCATAATAGTCCACCTTTCAGAGCTCATTTGGGTCATTTGTGCAAATGCGGGTTTTGGGGTGTGGGTTTCCCCTAGGCATAAGTCATTCATAGTAGTTAGAAGAAAGCCATAGAAAAATGACACTGGGGTAGTGGAATCCCATAGGTAGCAATCTCCAGGGAATTTTTTGCATGGTTTGTTTGATGAGAAAATCTCTCATGGAATAATTAGGCACCTACAAAAATTGGTCATGAGGTACTTGGAGTCATTAGGTTAAGCTTCAATGCTCTTGTGGGTTTGAAAGATGTAGGCATTGTAGGGTGGAAAGCCCTCAAATTTTTGTCATTAAGCAACGACATTCAATAGATGATGACTCTCATATGGAGTTCCGCATGGCAGAACCCGTGGATGCCTTGGACATTAGGAATCATGTCAACCTTTGATGTTGGTCTTGGGAGTGTAGAAGTCAAAGGGAAGACCACAGTTAGATTCTCATCATTAAGCCACAGCCATATGCAGACGGTGGGCCGCAGATGGTGGTCTACATACGCAGTCCCACAAAGAGCACATAAACTAAGGCTTTCATGTTGGAAAATTCCCAAAATTCGCGATGAAGGCCGCATCCTTGAGAGTCCACAATGTGGGGAAGACACGAGTGCTTAGTCATTAGATAACAAGGTCCCGAGTAGAGGCCTTGAGCCATTATCTGGTCACCTGCATGGCTGGGAGCATAGGGGTCGCTACCCACGATAAAGGGTTCTTTGGAGATTTCATTTTGGGGAAGCAAAAGGGATATGGGACCACTTGTGGCGAAGGGATGCTGAGGGTTTTCCACTTCAGATGATAGAAGGTGATGACAAATTAGCTTCACCTCACACAAATGCAATCCACATATCACGGCACTTTATAAGATTTTTTGAACTTGGAGTTTTGAAGAAGTACTTCCATGGTTTTGAGATCAAAAAGCGGTACGGCACCTTCGTGAGAGAAGTGCTTTTCAGGTTTTTCATTAAAGAACAAAAAATAATGTAGAGCATTTCATAGAGCTGAGGTCCTAGCATGGGATCCTCCCGCAGTAGAAGTTAGTCATTTTGCTCCTCTTAACGCTTTCGAATTGATGGGAAAAGGAACTATAGGGCTAATAAGGAGGGGCCAGAGTAGAGGGGTTTGCCACCCGGGGGTGTGATGAATAAAAGCGTATTCTTGCATGATGTTTCTCAAGTTAGCCCCAAATTTGCAAAACATTAAAGGCAGAGCCAATGTGCTCAGGTTCATTAGTGTCTAGTTCAAAGATTGTTTGGTGAATACCCCAAAATTGGATTTAACAGCGAGCAATGCTAGGGTTTTGATGGATTTTTATTTCAAATAGTTATAACCCCTAACCATAGAAGTTTAAAATGCATGGAAAAGAAGAGGGATGAAAATTCATACCTTTGAGTGGCACGAGAGACTAAAACAAATAAGGCTCGAATCCTTGGGGGGAACTTGCGCACGCAAGTGCCTTCTCTCCTTTGAAATTCAAACTACAGGGTGAAAATATAGGTGGGGAGCAGTCTATTTATAGGAAAATCACCATTAATTTAGATCATTAACTCCTCAATACATCGGCAGGTGGGTTGGTGGGATGCAAAAACTTGAGTTGGTGTGGTTGTTTAGTTAAGAACCAAGTGGCAAAGGTTGATGCAGAACCCGTGATACAGGTGGATGTCAAGATGTGGCCACTACTTAGTAGCTGAGAGCTAACGACAGTCCACACAAGGATACCCACAAATGTGGGTCTGTGCAGCTTGGTGGACGCGACGACAAAAGGCACAAGGAAACTCGTAGGCTCAAATTTGCGAAGGTAAATGACTTAGAAAATTTTGGATAGGTGATTTTCTCAGGTGGAATATGATGAATTTATTACATTGAACAATTTAAGCTCAAGAATAGGGGCATTCAAAATGAGGCAAAAGCAAAAATGACTTGGAAAAAAGCAAGAACAAAGAGGGGGTCCCCAATTCCGAGATAAAGGGCATGTGCTGTAGAGCACAATAGTAGTGACTCACAGCTGGGAGGGAATGCTCCCAAGCATTCCAAAGGTAAGGATTCATCTAGAACCCAAAATATCTGGTTTCATAGACTAGAAGCTAGTTTCCTCAAACGAACTAAAGACTTAAAGGAGGACAAAATCCTTGGTTGAATTAAATCAAAATGTATCTCAGAAGTGTGTGCAATGAGTTCATTTTTCTCCCTCATAGACCATAGAGGATAGCAGTCAATTAGACGAGGCAACATACGTAGATTATCTAACCCAAAAAGTAACCTAGACATAGATCTACTTTCGGTCAAGTATCCATAGCTCTGATAGAGTTATTGTCATGATCCCCACAAAAATTACTTTATTGCCAGCTGGGCATCCATAGCCCTGATAGAGTTTCTCACACACCCACATAGTTGCCTATTCTTCACTATTCCTTTTTCTTCTTTTCTTTTCATATTTTCTTTTGATATTCTTTGCTCAACTGCATAAGCACTAAAGCTCATCGTGGGTTTGGAAATCATAGTGGTCACTGGAGAAAATTTAATTTAAGATTTTTCACTTACCGAAGCCTCATGATGACTATCATACAACTCATCGAAAGTATTTAAGATGTATATCATGTGTAATCTGAGATAGATGTGAAAGGATTTAAATAAGGGGTTTGTCGAGTTAAGTTAGAGTTGAGGTGAAAAACCCACCTCACGGTGGCAGACAGAGACTCATGGTAACTGATGAAGACTTATCCTAGATACGAAAGGAGTGTGTAGCAAAGTGGGCCCTCTAAAAAGGCCAAGAACAACCACCACATCAAGATCAAGAGACAACCTTAGCAAAAATGAAATCCGAGAAAGCAAGCAAAAGTGAAGCAAAAGCAAAATGGAAGGAAGAAAACCTACTCTAACTATATACAACTATAAACAAAGGGTGAGCTCAGAAAACTTAGGAAAGAAAGTAATGCTTAAGGTACTTCCTGTTGATGGGCAACGAGACATCCTCTCCAGTGAGGGTCTTAAGATGAAATGAATTATCCCTGATATCTAAAGAGAATCTACAAGGGGGCCAAACCAAATCTTTGTCAAATTTTTCATGTCCCCCTTTTTTTCTATGGGCCTTGTCCCAACATAGGACCAAATCTGCAATCCTAAAGGCCTTAACTTTGGCTCTATGATCGAACCATCTCTTCACTATGCCTTGATGTTTGGGGAAGTTTTCTATTACTTGGGTAAGGATTTATTCCAAATGAAGGAGCTTAACTAAGTGATCCTCATTGCATTCTCCCTCCTCATAGTAGGTATTGATGAATTGAAGTGTAGGGATCTTGAGGTGGACTGGGAAAACAAGCTCTAGGCCATAAACAAGATGGAAGGGTGAATTTTTGAGGTCTATCTTATGAGGAGTGTGATTTTCCCATAAAGCAAAACATTGTTGGGTATGCCAATCTTTCGAGTTCTTATCAAGCAACTCTCAGATGACAGTCAGTAAGTTCTTATTAGTAGATTTGGCTAAGCCATTTCCTTGGGGGTAATAGTTGGATGAGAATTTGAGGACAATCCCATAATCAAATTTCCAACTAACAAATTTAAGGGAAGAAAACATAGGGTGATTTTCATAGATGAGGGAAAAGGGACAGCCAAAATGATTCACAATAAAACTTTCAAGAAATTTGACAACTACTTTAAATGTGCATTGCCTACAAGCAATTGCTTCAGTCCATCTAGTGCAATAATAAGAAGTGGTTAGAATATACCTGTGGCCTGCAAAGGACGGTGGATTGATGGGACCAATAAAATCAATCCCCCACTGAGTGAAGGGCCTTACCTCAATGAAGGGCTATAGCGGGATAGTGGCTTACCTTTCTTTGGTGGCAACAATCTAACTGATGTGACATAATCTGACATGGTTGTAAGCATCCTTGAACAAGATCATCCAATAGTACTTAGCTTGTAGGATTTGATGGGCCGTTGAAGGGCTAGATCCATGACCAGTTCTAAACTTATCATGAAACTCCTTTAGCACTTGGGATACTTCTTCCTTTCCCAATCATTTGAGATAAACTCCCTCATGATTCTTTTTTGTACACCTTTTTACTCAAAGATGCATTTCTTTGGGTTTAGTGAGATGTCAAATTCTATGAGTTTTTGAAAAACCTTGCATAAGTCAAATATGTGGTCTCCTCTTTCCTTTGAGAACATAGTGAGATCATCCATATATATGATAAGTAATTTTTTGATGAGGTCTTTGAAGGCTATGTGCATGGCATACTAAAATGTAGCACCTGCATTGATCAATCTGAACGATATCTTTCTATATGCAAACATTCCCCATTTTCTGGTGAATGCCATTTTGTGCCTATCTTCATACAGTACCATCACTTGATTATACTCAAAGTAGCCATCCATAAATGACCCTATTTGAGACCCATTGACGATTTGTAATACCTCATCTAATGAGGGAACTAGATAGTTTTCCTTTTTGGAGGCTCTGTTTAGGTTTCGAAAATTCACGCATAATTTGATTTCTCTATTCTTCTTTCTAACCAAAACTAGATTCACCACCCATGTGGAGTGTTTGATAGGAAAGATGATTTTAGCTGAGAGTAGTTTCTACACTTCCTTGAAGAAAATAGGTTCCAATAATGCATTAATCAGGCATTGACATTGTCGAAAGGGTCGTACATCTGGCTTAAGAGGAATGGTATGAGTGACAATTGATGTATCATAGGTCTTAAGGTCCTCATACCCCAAGCAATCATGTCATGATAAGTGCATAAGGAATCAACAATTCCTTTTCTTTCCTCTAGGGAACACACTTTTCCAATGAAAAAAAATTTAACCTCTTTTGCGATACCCATGTTGTGAGAATCACATTGTCTATCTATTGATTCTTTCTTGGCTTGTTGATCCTAATCCCTGATGTGATCCAAATCAAATATCCTTTCTAGTTGGACTATACCTCTTGGTATCATGTTAGTCTTTAAATTGATCACTCCCTTGATATCAAGCTTAGCTTCCTTTGGGTCTGTTTCATCAATGATCTAGGATGCAAATACTTCAAAACTGGTGATGAAGTCTAGAATGTGCTTATCATCATTAAAAACCTAAAAGTGAGTGACATTTTCAGGCACCAATGGGGTGGAGGTGAGCTCTACAGTGAACTTCTTTAAGCTAGTTAAGGATAAGGGATAGAGGGTACTAACTGCTTGGGCTAATCCATCTACAGTCTAGTTCTTACTACGAGGAATGAGCTGAATATTGAATGCATCTAAGCCTTCTATGAGATCACACACTCTATGTCTATAGCTCGCTAATCTTTTATCATGAAAGGAGTATAATTTCCTTGTTTCACAACTAGCCCAGAATCACCAAAGCCTTGAAAAATTTAACTTTCTTTCTTAGTGCCATTAGTAATCCAAGACCAACTCCTCGTATTCTGCTACATTATTTGTGTAATATAATTGTAGTTGATGTGTAGAAAAATACGTCCTAACCATGGGGTTGATGAGTTTGAATCCTACTCTCGCTCCTTGCTTGGACTTCGATCCATCGAAATGCAGCATCCAAAACTTGGAGGGACTCCTACCTTTGAAACCAATAGAGTAGACAACATCCTCTTCTATTTGCACCTTCACCCCTATACCTCTAGGTGGTTGTTTGTATTCAGGCTAACTTTGATTTGGTTGTCTTTCCATTCTCTCTTTGGGATTGCTCTTTCCTTTGATATGCTCTACTACTATTTGACATAAGCAGCATTCAAATTCAAAATGGGATGCATTGTGAAATCTACACTAGTTAGGGAGCAACAAATCCTAGAAATCCATTTTAGCTCCTAATTGAGTTGATCCTATACGCATTCTTGTATAAATTCTTGGAATCCATCAAGCAACCTAAGATTACCACCTTCACAAAATTCTTCATCTTCTAATTCAATTAGAACCTCAGTGTTGTTAGGAACATGGGCCAAATTGGTAGGTGCACTACATAGTACAAGGATCTCTTCTTCCCTTTCTTCTTCTTGGAACTCTTCATCATCTTGATAGACCATGGGAAAATAATTTCCCAACTCCATTTCTGCAAACAACACTTCATTCATGTTATTATACTCAGTGATCACAAACTTTATTTGGGGTTCTTGTTCAATGTGGATTTGGTTTAGCAGTCCCTTCCAAGGTAGCCACAAATGTGAATAGTTTGTTGCAACATAGTCATTCAAAGCTCAAGTGAAATCTCTTCCCAATATGATACCATAAGTATCAGGGATATTAGAAACCTAGATGTCAATAACCTATTGCATTCTTGGGTCAGCTACAATCTGCATAGGTATCATATTCATTTCTCTGACTATGTTCACTTCAATCTTGTCTAACTGAGTTACTTTCTGTTGAGAGGGGGTAGGAGTTATCCCTAGCACTTGGCATACTGAAAATGGAAGAACATTGGTAGAAGCTCCTGAATCTAATAGGAAGTTTTGTAGATTCTTGCCAAATATGCAAATTGTCAATAGGAAAAGAGGTGTTTCCAATCTCCCCTGGAACAGTCCTACAAAAACATCAGCCTGGGTCACTTGATATTTTTCTTTGTCACTTCCTTTATCCTTCGTTTGTACTTGATTTGACTCTTTGGTTGGAGGCTTGTCCAATGGCTAAATTTTAATAGTTTTCTAGTTTGGGGGTTGATCGGGCTTCTTTCCTATGATTTCCTCGATCATTGGCTCATTGTTGGAGATGTCAAATGAAACTTTCTTTTTTGGTATTTCTTGAGTTGGTTTTGAGGGAGTACTTCCATTTAGCGACCTAAATAAAATGTTTCTGATTGCAGGTACCCTTAATAATTCAAATGTTGATAGACTCACTTTGAATTTCTTTAATTCATCCGCTACATATTCTCCTATTTGTTCGACTTTTTTTTTAGAAAATTTTCTTTGGGAAGAACTTGTGAGTTGATCTTGATTCTGACTTGTCTGCCTATTTCTACTAAAGTAATGAGTAGGTATGTGGGGATAAGTTGAATTGTTGTTGGCATTAGGATCAGGTGGAGTATTGAAATTATTAGGAGGGGTAGAGGTAGTAAAAGGACCACCAACTTGCCTATTTCTCAAATTATAAGGAGTTTCTCTTTGATGGAACATATGAACCTCATCCTCATCTACGAGAGCATTGTCTACTAAATCAAAGAGCTGAGATAGGGAGCTCTCGTTACTTACCTCTTTTGCTTCTTCGTCTTTGGGCACCACCTCCTTCTCGAGTGAGTTTCTTTCACTTTATGGGAAAGGAGCTTGGTTAACCACCAGCACTAAGGAGTCATAGGGCTCTGATGGAATGAGGTTTTTGCAGCTTGAGCCATCAACAACATTCTGGAATTCCACATGAAATTTTTTTTGTAGCAGTTTGGAATTTCAGGAAATCCTACTCAGAATGTGTGTTGGTCTTGTGGATTCAACATCTAATGAGAGCCATGTTCATTCCATTTTACACCATATTTTAACCTATTCCATATATCTTTACATCCATTCTTATATTCCATTTTCCTATCAATTCATACCATTTATACTACTTTTGATTAAAATACAAAAGACATAATTAATATAGTTTTATGATAAAAATATGAAAAAAATTATTATATTGTCTTTACTAATGGGCATTGGAAAATAAATTAAATCCATGTTGAAATTCATAACAATCTCGTGCAGTAGTGAAGGAGGGAAATCCACGTGAAGATTGATATAATGTTACATCATTCCACAATATCTACGTATGTTGCTAGCTATACATTACTATTTTCCATGTTATTGTTTGTTGAAGCGGCAGGAAAATATGGCACCAATCTATTTTTTGCTACCTCATAATGGCCACTACAATAATGGTGATTGATACATGAGAATGGTGCGGGTAATCTTTACTGCATGGTGCAAAGAAGTGTGGTAGATATGTGTTGCCAAACCATATGGAGAAAAATGTAAATCTACCCTTTTCTATTTCTATTTGTTGTTGTAACAAGATTGGCCTACAGTCATGGTTTTACATAGACCATTATGCTATGGTTTGTTGGCCGCAAGGAATTTAACTATTTTATACATTGGTCAATGTATTTTTCTATCATATAGTTTCAAACCGTAGATTTATTTTGTTTCGTTTGGAGGCTATATAATCCAAGTTATGTAATAGACAAGGGAGATCAGAAAATAATATAATATCACTGTTATTTTATGATGAGTTAGCTTTGAAAATTCTCTGATCACTTTCTTCATTCGGTTTACTGGGAGGAAGGGTGTCCACTCAATAGTTGTCGAATGAATGTATATATATGTTTATTTCTACAGGTCATGTTTTATCATTTTCGTATTGTTTGGATTGGTTAAATATTAAAGATAGTTCTTGTGACTTCTATAGTTGGAAGTTTCTTTCAATTGATTATAGTTCTTTAGATTTAATTATGTACCTCGTGTTTAAGTTTCAGTTCTAGAATTTGTTGTTATAATTTGCTGTAATTTTTGTACAATTCCTATCGCCTAAACAAAAGAGAACAACTCCTGTCGCTAGGAAGTGACAATTCATGTCGCCAAAATTAGTTTGATTTGATGAAGGTTCATTTTCATAGGTTGCATTCATAACCACTCATCTCATGATTCTCAACCCTTGTGCAGATTGTCACGATACCTTTCATCAATTTACATCCTGGATTGACACGTATAAACCAAGCTAAACTTCATTATTAAAAATTGAATCCATTTCACTCTTTGCCCCAATTTTGGCCTATCATTTTGGAACTGTTGCCAAGGAAGGGTGTCAAAAGCCAATTAGTTTAGTGAGATGAGTTACGAACAATGCATTAGGATGAAAATCCACGCACTTGTCGACCATGTTCAGGTGATTACTCCTAATTTGCATTGCTAAAATCATATAGATGCATGATTAGATTGTGTAGGTAGATCTTAATGGAAAAAATCATTTATATATATTCACACAAGTTGTTGTGAGTTAATTGATAAAAGAAGTAATTTTGAAGAATAAAAACGTTGCACTTTCAAGGTAGTTCAAACACATCACTTTTCAAGGAAAAATGCTTAAAAAATGAAGAATTTGAAGGTCACAAAAGAAGAAAAATGTGCTTGGAAGCAGGGGCTCCGCCCCTCGACCCCACCCTATATCATGGCAGGGAGTGTGCCCAAGGCATTACCTCATGAACCTGCAAGGGGTGCTTCCCCTTTACCCCACTGGGGGTTGCCGCCCCAAATCCCCATTTTTAAATTTAAAAACAAAAGAAGAAATTAGTGGGGGAACCGTGCTAATAAAAAGTGATTTTCTTATACCCCCTCTATCTAATGGATGCAACTTAGATAATCTTGATCTTCCAATACCATTGTCACAAACCTCTACAAATTTTATTTCCATCATTGAGCAAGAACAAATAATTGATGAATTTTTAGGACAATGGCATTTTGAAAATGATGAACATTTGACCATTTGTTGTTTTGATTGTTGTAAGGAAGAAGCTAAGTGTACATTCCATGATGTTCAAGAGGATACAGTGAAGGAGATGCAAGTTGTAAGTGAGCCTCAACAAAATAAAAGTGGAAGTGAACAAGTCTTCTTTGTAACTCAAGGACAACTTCACACATCAAATTGGGAAGATCAAGTTATGTATAATGATGTTAACATGTCCTATAAATATACTAGATTAGAAAGACAATACATTTCTTCACAAAATGCTTCTCCATCTAGTAGGTATGGTGATTGGCAACAATCCCAATACTAC
>VDFB02325277.1:0-18732 GCA_007258455.2 Sequoia sempervirens | reverse complement strand
GGTAGCCTTGGGATTATGACTTTGGATTTCCTCTTCACCCCTAAATATTATAGCTCATAGTTAATCACAATTCCCTTCAATTTTTCTTAGCTCTTCATAAAAAGCTTCATGGCTTTTTCTTTTTTTGTTCAAATATGCATATCTCCTTTGAATCATTTCTCTTCTCATTTTCTTAATCTTTTTTTGTCTCATTTTTTATCTTTCCAAAGCATCATTTTTTTGAAAGAGGTATAAAAATTATTTTTGTAAGTTATATGAATAGGTGAAATGATAGGAAATTTTCATAAGCAATGAAGGTTAAAATAGGGGATACTAGGAGGGAATAAATAAGGATGGTTAGAGGAAATGGGTGAAATATAGGCAATATGGATGGTGAACCTTCCCCCAACTTAAAGGGTTGACCGTCCTTGGGAAATAAGGAGAGGGTAAGGGGAAGTTGTTGTATTTGATTAATATAATAAGAAATCTTAATAAAGTTAAAAGATAAAATAATGAAAAATAAAATTAATTATTTTACCAACTTGCATGCCAGGATCTAGTAGCCAAAAGAACTCAGTAATTGTGAATGTCCAACAAGGAAGCAATCAAGAACTGCAATAGAAACTACAACACTTGGAAGATCACCACTTAGCCTATATTATAAACATACCATAGACTCCAAATCTCCTTTATTATTAATAATACTAACCGGAATGTGTAGCATGTGCTCTAAGTGATCAAGGAATGTTGATCACAACAAAATGGAACACAACCATAGGGAGTAAATAAGAGGTGCTAGAGGCACCTAGCTAGAGACAAATAACCATAGAAGCATCTGAGTGTACCTAAAAAATGATTAGATGAGAGAAAGAACACTAATTATTGCATTTTTTCCTTTTTTCCTTTTTTTTCTTTTTTTTCTCTTCTTTTTTTCCTTTTTTTTTTCATTTTTTCAATTTTGATAATGACAAGTAACCATTGGCAAGCTAGTTTTCAATCACTTACTGCTTAGTGGCGATGTGAAAATAGTTTTCACCACTAAGAATTTTACTCAATTGCAATCTGCCAGAAACTGGTTTTCAAATTGTAGTTGTCTAACGACACCAAAAGTTTTTCATTGTTAGAATTTATTGCTTTTTTTTTCATTTTTTTCATTTCTCTTAAAAAAATGCATATAATGAACAAATAAAATGAAACTCCCATACAAATGACAAAATGATACCATCCAAATCCTAGAGTTCCATCTAAATCCCTTCAATAAAAGTAATTGTGAATTGCTTGCAATGCTTGAAAGGATGACCAATAATAACCTTAGCACAATTTGGAACATAGAGCCACTACTACAAATAATCTCGATCTCATTTAGCTTATACCACTTTATTTGAAAGGTAATTGGGGAACTTTGGAATCCATGCCCACTTACTTGGTTGAAATAATTACCCACAATGCCTGCAATCTTGAAAATACATGCTACTTTGTAATGACCAATTTGAGACAAATCATATCGACATCTCATGAAGTTATGCTATCCTTTCATTTTAAGCATGAGAGATATCCATAACTATTTCCAAAGTTGTAGTAACTGTAAATAGCAAAAATTCCTTACCAAAGACAAGGTTGCATAGTGAAAAACCAATTGTAGTCTCTCAACTTGTCAAATGTGTCCACACAACTTTAGGTAGGTGAATGCTCATCTCAGAGTGTGATGATCTGCATTCGAATATATTCAAGCTCCTTGATTATGTCTTCAAGTTGTCTTTGGTTATGTAGCTCAAGAACATAGTACTACAAGATTAATGGTCTATGTACAAGATTAATGGATCTCATAGACCAAGTTTCATGTTGTCTTTCACATGGTTCTAGCATAGAGAAGGGTACAAAATAGAACTTTAAGCCATGTTGAAAAGTTTTCCCACTAATCCTCTTCTGATCCCCATACAACTAACAAGTACACAAAATGTGTTTTTGAATGCTCACGTAGAGAAGCATCATAAACTGGTGCAAAAGTGTTGGATAACCAAGATGGGAAACCTGCAACCATATTCTCAAGACCAAGCATATCAAGCATAGTAATGCAATATTACCCATTTGATAACTCCACCATTATAATTGATGTATTTATAATTAGAAAATTAATGGTAGCGCTATTGAAATAAATACTTGAAAAAAATGGATGGATAAATTCTATTAAAACAAATGCTTGTGTAGAATCTAATCCAATTAATACAAGAATACATACCATGATTTGGTCCAGAACTCACATATGTGGTTTTATTAGAAGCACCAAATAAATAATCAAGAAAGGATTTATTAGCAATCACCCAAATATTTTCAAAAATTCAATGGATTCTCCCCCAAACTTAATTTCATATTTTAAAATCATGAGGGTATTAGGATAATCCAATGGATCAAGAAACAAAATGATATATTAAATAATACCTTGAGCATTTTCAATGAATGGTCATGATAATCCAAAGAAGAATGACAAAGATATGTGTATTAAAATTGTGACCCTTTTCAATGAAAAATCATTATTTTGTAGCATGTTTAGTATGGTCATTAATGCATTTAAACCCATCTAATCGTACTTAAGCATAAAATCCATTATTGGTGGGCCTAAATCAATAAGTGTGTGAGGAATGCACATTTTAATCATGGGCCTCCAATGATCCATATGGGTGAGCATAAAAATATTAAAGGATATATCTATTATGCTTTGATCACACATCTCTTGAGTGATTAATATATCAATTATAACACTGCTTAGTGCATAATAAGTTTTAGCACACACACTTATTAGTTCAATGATCAAAATAGATTCAAATGGAAGTGCTTCATTATATGTGTGAATATCCTTTGAAGGTTGTGATTTTCTACGTAAATAAGAAAAATTAAGTTGAATACTGTCTGACCATCATATTGTCTTTAATCTGAAGCAAAACCAAAATCACATTCTTCAATTGCATTAATGCATTTCAATTTAGATTCACCAATTTCAACACATTATTAGAATGTAAAGGATTTCTTGAAATTTCATTATTATATACAGTTTGAACCACCTTATTATGTAATGATTTATTAGGAATTGAGGTTGCCCTTGGTGGATATGTTGAAGTGGATGAAAATGGTAAAAAAATTTGTGGATATAAAGTGGTTGGAATGAAGTAGGATGGGTATAATGGAAATGGTAATGATGGATATTGTGGTTGTTGTGAGTATACATTATTCCATTCTTGGTAGTATTGGGATTGTTGCCAATCACCATACCTACTAGATGGAGAAGCATTTTGTGAAGAAATGTATTGTCTTTCTAATCTAGTATATTTATAGGACATGTTAACATCATTATACATAACTTGATCTTCCCAATTTGATGTGTGAAGTTGTCCTTGAGTTACAAAGAAGACTTGTTCACTTCCACTTTTATTTTGTTGAGGCTCACTTACAACTTGCATCTCCTTCACTGTATCCTCTTGAACATCATGGAATGTACACTTAGCTTCTTCCTTACAACAATCAAAACAACAAATGGTCAAATGTTCATCATTTTCAAAATGCCATTGTCCTAAAAATTCATCAATTATTTGTTCTTGCTCAATGATGGAAATAAAATTTGTAGAGGTTTGTGACAATGGTATTGGAAGATCAAGATTATCTAAGTTGCATCCATTAGATAGAGGGGGTATAAGAAAATCACTTTTTATTAGCACGGTTCCCCCACTAATTTCTTCTTTTGTTTTTAAATTTAAAAATGGGGATTTGGGGCGGCAACCCCCAGTGGGGTAAAGGGGAAGCACCCCTTGCAGGTTCATGAGGTAATGCCTTGGGCACACTCCCTGCCATGATATAGGGTGGGGTCGAGGGGCGGAGCCCCTGCTTCCAAGCACATTTTTCTTCTTTTGTGACCTTCAAATTCTTCATTTTTTAAGCATTTTTCCTTGAAAAGTGATGTGTTTGAACTACCTTGAAAGTGCAACGTTTTTATTCTTCAAAATTACTTCTTTTATCAATTAACTCACAACAACTTGTGTGAATATATATAAATGATTTTTTCCATTAAGATTCATCATTACACCCAATTCATGTATCTATGTTTTAGTAACATAAATTAGAGTAACTTCTGCTATGAACATGGATGACAGGTGCGTGGGTTTTCATCCTAATGCATTGTTCTTAACTCATATCACTAAACTAACTAGCCTTTGACACCCTTCCTTAGCAACAGTGCCAAAATGATAGGCCAAAATTGGGGCAAAGAGTGAAATGGATTCAATTTTTAATAATGAATTTTAGTTTGGTCTATACATGTCAATCCAAGACATAAATTGATGAAAGGTATCATGGCAATCTACACAAGGGATGAGAGTCATGAGATGAATGGTTATGAATGCAAACCGTGAAACAACAAATCAAACTAATTTTGGCTACATGAACTATCATTTCCTAGCGACAAGAATTGTACAAAAATTGTAGCAAATTATAACAACAAATTCTAGAACCGAAACTTAAACATGAGGTACATAATTAAATCTAAAGAACTATAATCAATTCAAAGCAACTTCCAACTATAGAAGTTGCAAGAACTATCTTTAATATTTAACCAATCCAAACAATATGAAAATGATAAAACATGACTTGCAGAAATAAGCATATATATACATTCATTCGACAGCTATTGAGTGGGTGCCCTTCCTCCCAGTAAACTGACTAAAGAAAGTGATCAAAGAACCCGCAAACTTAACTCATCATAAAATAATAGTGATATTATATTATTTTCTAATCTCCCTTGTCTATTACATAACTTGGCTTATATAGCCTCCAAATGAAACAAAACAAATCTACGCTTTGAAACTATATGATAGAAAAATACATTGACTAGTTTATAAAATAGTTAAATTCCTTGCGGCCAACAAACCATAGCCTAATGGTCTATGTAAAACCATGGTCGCTGGCCAGTCTTATTACAACAACAAATAGAAATGCTAAAATAGAAAAGGTAGATTTTACATTTTCCTCTATATGGTTTGGAAATACATCTCTACTCACACTTCTCTCTGCACTCATGTGTAAAGGTTACCAGCACTATTCCTGCATGTATCAATCAACATTGTTAAAGTGGGCTATTATGAGGTGGAAAACAAATAGATTGGTGCCATATTTTCCTATCGCTCAACAAACAATAACATTGGAAAATAGTAATGTATAGTTGGGCAACATGATATTGTAGAATGATGTAAATATTATATCATCTTCACGGATTCTCTCCTTCACAACCCAAGAGATTGTTACAGAATTTCAACATGGATTTAATTTATTTTCCAATGCCCATTAGTAAAGACAATATAATAATTTTTTTCATATTTTTATCATAAAACTATATTAATTATGTCTTTTGTATTTTAATCAAAAGTAGTATAAATGGTATGAATTGATAGGAAAATGGAATATAAGAATGGATGTAAAGATATATGGAATAGGTTAAAATATGGTAAAATGGAATGAACATGGCTCTCATTAGATGTTGAATCCACAAGACCAACACACATTCTGAGTAGGATTTCCTGAAATTCCAAACTGCTACAAAAAAAATTTCATGTGGAATTCCAGAATGTTGTTGATGGCTCAAGCTGCAAAAACCTCATTCCATCAGAGCCCTATGACTCCTTAGTGCTGGTGGTTAACCAAGCTCCTTTCCCATAAAGTGAAAGAAACTCACTCGAGAAGGAGGTGGTGCCCAAAGACGAAGAAGCAAAAGAGGTAAGTAACGAGAGCTCCCTATCTCAGCTCTTTGATTTAGTAGACAATGCTCTCGTAGATGAGGATGAGGTTCATATGTTCCATCAAAGAGAAACTCCTTATAATTTGAGAAATAGGCAAGTTGGTGGTCCTTTTACTACCTCTACCCCTCCTCTCCACCTCGACCAATGCCAAATGAATAACCCAACCATCCCACATGCTTCCAATACTTTGGTAGAACAGTAGCCAAGCCGACTCAAGATCAACCCGCCGTGTTTTCCAAAGAAATTTTGAAACAAAGCTCAACAAATGAAGAATATGCATGGATAATTAAAGAAACCAAAGAGTCTACTTGAATATTAACGCACCCAATCAGAAAATTTTTCTTAGGTTCCTAAATGGTACTACCTCTTAAAACCAACCTCAAGAAACACCAAAGTGACAAGTTACTTGACATTCCACAATGAGCCAAAGATGATTAGGGAAATCGTAGGAAAGAAGCCCAATCAACCCCCAAACTAGAAAGTAGTAAAATTTAGCAATTGGACAAACCTCCAACCAAAGAGTCAAATCAAGTAGAAATGAAGGATAAAGGCACTGACAAAGAAAAATATCAAGTGGCCCAGGTTGATGTTTCTATAGGACTGTTCTAGGGGAGATTGGAAACACCTCCTTTCTTATTGAAAATTCACATATTTGGAAAAAATCTACACAACTGCCTATTAGATTTAGGAGCTTCTACCAATGTTATTCCATTTTTAGTATGCCAAGTGCTAGGGATAACTTCTACCCCCTCTCGATGGAAAGTAACTCAGTTAGACAAGACTGAAGTGAACATAGTCAGAGAAATGAATAGGATACCTATGCAAATTGCAACTAACCCAAGATTGCAATAGGTTATTGACATCTAGGTTGCTAATATCCCTGACACTTATGGTATCACATTGGGAAGAGATTTCACTCGAGCTTTGAATGGATATGTTGCAATAGACTATTCACATCTATGGCTTCCTTGGAAGGGACCGCCAAACCAAATCCACATTGCACAAGAACCCTGAATGAAGTTCATGATCACTAAGTATAATAACATGAATGAAGTGTTGTTTGCAGAAATGGAGTTGGGAAATTATTTTCCCATGGCCTATCAGGATGATGAAGAGTTCCAAGAAGAAGAAAGGGAAGAAGAGATCCTTGTACTATGTAGTGCACCTACCAATTTGGCCCATGTTCCTAACAACACTGAGGTTCTGATCGAATTAAAACATGAAGAATTTTTTGAAGGTGGTAATCTTGGGTTGCTTGATGGATTCCAAGAATTTATACAAAAATACGTACAGGATCAACTCAATTTAGGAGCTAAAATGGATTTTAGAGTTTGCTCCCTAACTGGTGTAGACTACACAATGCATCCCATTCTGAATTTGAATGCTGCTTATGTCAAATAATAGTAGAGTATATCAAAGGACAGATCAATCCCAAAGAGAGAATGGAAAGACAACCAGGTCAAAGTCAGCCTGAATATAAACAACCACCTAGAGGTATAGGGATGAAGGTGCAAATAGAAGAGGAGGATGTCTTCTCTATTGGTTTCAAAGGTAGGAGTCCCTCCAAGTTTTGGACGTTGCGTTTCAATGGATCCAAGTACAAGCAAGGAGCAAGAGTAGACTTCGATCTCATTAGCCCCACGGGTAGGACATATTTTATTGCACATTAACTAGAATTTTATTACACAAATAATGTACTAGAATACGAGGCATTGGTCTTGGATTACTAATGGAAATGAGAAAGAAAGTTAAATGATGCAAGCCTTTGGTGATTCTGAGCTAGTTTTGAAACAAGGAAATTATATTCCTGTCATGATAAAAGATTAGCGAGCCATAGACATAGAGTGTGGGATCTCATATAAAGCTTACATGCATTCAATATTTAGCTCATTCCTCATCGTAAGAACCAGACCGCATATGCATTAGCCCAAGCAGTTAGTACCCTCTAGCCCTTATCCTTAACTAGCTTAAATAATTTCACCATAGAGCTCACCTCCACCCCATCAATGCCTAATAATGTCACCCACTTTTAGGTTTTTAATGATGATAAGCACATTCTAGACTTCATCACTAGTTTTGACATATTTGCATCCCAAATCATGGATGAAACAAACCTAGAGGAAGCAAAGCTTGATATCAAGGGAGAGATCAATTTAAAGACTAACATCATACCAAGAGGTATAGTCCAACTAGAAAGGATATTTGATTTGGATCACATCAGTGATTAGGATCAACAAGCCAAGAAAGAACCAATAGATAGATATTGTGATGCTCACAACATGGGTATCACAAAAGAGGTTAAAATTGTTTTCATTGGAAAAGTGTGTTCCCCAGAGGAAAGAAAAGGAATTGTTGATTCCTTACACACTTATCATGACATGATTGCTTGGGGGTATGAGGACCTTAAGACCTATGATACATCAATTATCACTCATACCATTCCTCTTAAGCAATATGTATAACCCTTTCAGTAGCATCAATGCCTGATTAATGCATTATTGGAACCTATTATCTTCAAAGAAGTGCAAAAACTACTCTCATCCAAAATCATCTTTCCTATCAGACACTCACGTGGTTAAATTCTAGTTTCGGTCAGAAAGAAGATAGAAATCAAATTATACATGAATTTCTGAAACCTAAACAAAGCCTCCAAAAAGGACAACTATCTGGTTCCCTCATTGGATGAGATATTAAAAATCGTAAATGGGTCTCAAATAATGCCATTTATGGATGGATACTCTAAGTATAATCAAGTGATGGTATGGTATGAAGATAGGTAGAAAATGGCATTCACCAGAAGATATGGAATGTTTTCATATAGAAGGATATCATTTGGATTGATCAATGCAGGTGCTACATTTTAGTATGCCATGCACATAGCCTTCAAAGACCTCATCAAAAAATTCATTATCATATATATGGATGATCTCACTATGTTCTCAAAGGAAAGAGAAGACCACCTATTTGAATTATGCAAGGTTTTTTAGAAAATCGAAGAGTTTGACATCTCACTAAACCTAAAGAAATACATCTTTGGGTAACTAAAGGTGTTAAAAGAATCATGAGGAGTTTATCTCAGATGATTGGGAAAGGAAAAGTATCCCAAGTGCTAAAGGAGTTTCATGATAAGTTTAGAGCTGGTCATGGATCTATCCTTCAATGTCCATCAAATCCTACAAGCTAAGTACTATTGGATGATCTTTTGAGGTGCTTGCCATGTGGTTTATGCATGGGTTAGATTTGCCACCAAAGAAAGGTAAGCCACTATCCCGCTATAGCCCTTCATTGAGGTAAGGCCCTTCACTCAGTGGGGGATTGATTTTATTGGTCCCATCAATCCACCGTCCTTTGCAGGCCACAGGTATATTCTAACCACTTCTTATTATTGCACTAGATGGACTGAAGCAATTGCTTGTAGGCAATGCACATTTAAAGTAGTTGTCAAATTTCTTGAAAGTTTTATTGTGAATCATTTTGGCTGTCCCTTTTCCCTCATCTATGAAAATCACCCTATGTTTTCTTCCCTTAAATTTGTTAGTTGGAAATTTGATTATGGGATTGTCCTCAAATTCTCATCCAACTATTACCCCCAAGGAAATGGCTTAGCCAAATCTACTAATAAGAACTTACTGACTGTCATCTGAGAGTTGCTTGATAAGAACTCGAAAGATTGGCATACCCAACAATGTTTTGCTTTATGGGAAAATCACACTCCTCATAAGATAGACCTCAAAAATTCACCCTTCCATCTTGTTTATGGCCTAGAGCTTGTTTTCCCAGTCCACCTCAAGATCCCTACACTTCAATTCATCAATACCTACTATGAGGAGGGAGAATGCAATGAGGATCACTTAGTTAAGCTCCTTCATTTGGAATAAATCCTTACCCAAGTAATAGAAAACTTCCCCAAACATCAAGGCATAGTGAAGAGATGGTTCGATCATAGAGCCAAAGTTAAGGCCTTTAGGATTGCAGATTTGGTCCTATGTTGGGACAAGGCCCATAGAAAAAAAGGGGGACATGAAAAATTTGTTAAGATTTGACTGGCAATCACGGGGCCTGGGGATAATTCAACTTTCATCTTAAGACCCTCACTTTGGAGAGGGATGCCTCGTTGCCCATCAGCGGGGTAGTACCTTAAGCATTACTTCCTTGCTTGATTTTTCTGAGCTCACCCTTTGTATATAGTTGTATATTGTTAGAGTAGATATTTTGGATTTTTTTTTCTTTTGCTTTCTTTCCCAGCTTCCATTTTTGTTGAGGGTGTCTACCAATATTGATGTGGTGGTTGTGCTTGGACTTGTCAGAGGGCCCACTTCACTCCAAAATCCTTTCATTCCTTGGATAAGTCTTCATCAGTTACCATGGGTTTTTATTCCCTACCATGAGGTGGGTCTCCTTACTTGAACTTTGGTTGGACCTAGGACCAAACCCTTACTTGAATCCCTTCACATCTATCTCAGATTACACATGATATACATCTTAAATACTTTCGATGAGCTATACGATAGTCATCATGAGGCTTCGTCAAGTGAAAAATCTTAAATTAAATTTTCTCCAATGACCACTATGATTTCCAAACCCACGATGAGCTTTAGTGCTTATGCAGTTGAGCAAAGAATATCAAAAGAAAATATGAAAAGAAAAGAAGAAAAAGGAATAGTGAAGAATAGGCAACTATGTGGGTGTGTGAGAAACTCTATCAGGGCTATGGATGCCCAGCTGGCAATAAAGTAATTTTTGTGGGGATCATGACAATAACTCTATCAGAGCTATGGATACTTGACCGAAAGTAGATCTATGTCTAGGTTACTTTTTGGGTTAGATAATCTACGTATGTTGCCTCGTCTAATTGACTGCTATCCTCTATGGTCTATGAGGGAGAAAAATGAACTCATTGCACACACTTCTGAGATACATTTTGATTTAATTCAACCAAGGATTTTGTCCTCCTTTAAGTCTTTAGTTCGTTTGAGGAAACTAGCTTCTAGTCTATGAAACCAGATATTTTGGGTTCTAGATGAATCCTTACCTTTGGAATGCTTGGGAGCATTCTCCAGTGGGAATCACCATTTATTTATTACCTATAGCACATACCCATTAGTGGGGACCCCCTCTTTTGTTCTTATTTTTAACGTCCCGGTACACTTTTACCTCGGCTGGTACTATTCTTGAAACTTAAATAGTCACATCTTGATAAATTCATCAAATTCCAACCAAATCACCTCTCAGTATTGGAAGTCTTTTTTACCTTTTCTTGGTTGGCCTGTGGGTTTCATATGCGCTTTCATCATTAGGTCCGCGGGCTGCGGTTGTTTGTTGGGTCTCCTTGTGTCAACGTCATTGGCTCTGCGGTAATCATCTTGGAATCCGCATCGCGGGTTCATCAGCCTTCACCACTTGGGTGAGATGAACAACCACCACGCAGCTCGGGTTTGTGGCCCAAGCAATCCACCTGTCGTTTGTCTTGAGGGAGTTAATGATCGACATTAATGGTGATTTTCCTATAAATAGACTACTCCCCACCTGTATTTTCACCTTGTAGTTTGAATTTTAAAGGAGAGGAAGCCACCTACATGTGCAAGTTCCCCCAAGGATTCGAGCCTTATTTGTTTTAGTCTCCTATTCACTCAGGGTATGAATTTGCATCCTCTCCTTTTCCAGAAGCGTTTTTAAAATTTTTGTGGTTGGGGTTTATACTGTTGAAATCCAAAATTCATCAAAACCCTAGCATTGCTCACTGTTAAATCCAATTTTGGGGAATTCACCAAACGATCTTTGAACCAAACACTAACAAACCTGAGCACATTGGCTCTACCTTTAATGTTTTGAAAATATGGGGCTAACTTATGAAACATCATGCAAGAATATGCTTATTCATCGCTACTCCTGGTGGCGAAACCCCTACGGTCCTCCTTATTGGCCTCATAGTTCCTTTTCCCATCAATTGAAAGTGTTAAGAGCAAAAATGACTAACTCCTACTTTGTGGAGGATCCCATGCGAGACTCCGTCTATGAAATGCCCCTGCATTATTTTTGTTCTTTAATGGAAAATCCCAGGTGCCACTCCCTCATGAAGGTGCCACAGTCAGTTTCTTTAGATTCAAAACTGCTAGTACTTTCTTCAAAATCTAAGTTCAAAAATATTATCTGCGGGCGAGGATATGTGGATTGCATTTGTGTAGAGCAGTTACCTTGTCGCCTTTGGACTAGTGGCAAAACCCTAGCATCCCTCTGCATTATGGGTTCCACATCCTTTGCTTCCTCAAAATGAAATCTCAAAGCATACCTTTAATGTAGAAGACCCTTGCAGGTCTTCTCATGTGAGTGTCTGCATGGGGGTTGGCGTCTATCAATCGCTACTATCTAATTCCCAAGTACCTATGTCCTCCCGCATTGCGGAATCTGCAAGATGGTATTCCTCTTAGCCAAATTTTAAAGTTTTCCAACATGAAAGCCTTAGTTTATGTGCTCTTTGTGGGACTGCGTATGTAGACCACCATCTGCGGCCCACCGTCTGCATATGGCTGTGGCTTAATGATGAGAATCTAACTGTGGTCTTCCCTTTGACTTCTACACTCCCAAGACCAACATCAAAGGTTGACATGATTCCTAATGTCCAAGGCATCCACGGGTTCTGCCATGCGTAACTCCGTATGAGAGTCATCATCTATTGAATGTCGTTGCTTAATGACAAAAATTTGAGGGCTTTCCACCCTACAATGCCTACATCTTTCAAACCCACAAGAGCATTGAAGCTTAACCTAATGACTCCAAGTACCTCATGACCAATTTTTGTAGGTGCCTAATTATTCCATGAGAGATTTTCTCATCAAAAAAACCATGCAAAAAATTCCCTGGAGATTGCTACCTATGGGATTCCACTACCCCAGTGTCATTTTTCTATGGCTTTCTTCTAACTACTATGAATGACTTATGCCTAGGGGAAACCCACACCCCAAAACCCGCATTTGCACAAATGACCCAAATGAGCTCTGAAAGGTGGACTATTATGAATATTATGATCTTTTAAGGATATATAAATGGATCTAACCATGGATTTTTAGGATTTAACTAACATTCATTGTATTTGCATATAAAAAAACTTACTACACTTTTTTGAGTATAGGATTTATGGAACCTACTGAGGGATCATCAAGAAAGCCTACGGGAAAGATTGAAAAAGGAAAGAAGCCTAAAAGAACACCTAGGGGAAAAGAAGAAAAGGAACAAATGAAGTATCAGTTCCATAGGGTGGAGTGCACCTCCAAGCTCGCTTCCACCTAGGATATTGTCTCAGATATAGACCTAGGGTGTGTGACTATTGATGAGTTCAAACAAAGAGTGATGGTCAATACCACTACAGAAGATGCCTGAAAGATCAAAGCAAGTGGTATTTTAAAGGCAGCTAACTTTCCTCTCACATTGATTGCTCTAGAGCTAGTCATGGCCTGCTGGGAATGTTATCACTCCAATCAAAAGATAATTGATACATATGGGAGAGTACTGGTAGACTTGTCTACCAAGTCTATTGGCAGAAAATTCAAAATCCCAATATTTGACAAGATGGAGGAAGTAGAAAAGGAGTTTTCTTAGAAGGTTTGGCAACAAGACCCTCTAGGATGCTAAAGAATGATCAACCAACATTGGTTAAAGGACAAGAGGGGGAGTGCTAAGAATGTGCCTCATAGGTTATTTAGAAGTGATTTCTTTGAGGAATACCACAATTTGGTTACCCTTTTGGGCAGAGTAATGGGCCTGTTGACCACTTCATTCTTTGAGGAGTGGATGTTCTACTTTGTAGAAGAAATCATCCAAGGTGAGGCTAAATTCCATTGGGATAAGATGATAAGTGACAACCTACACAACCAGCTCTTGGTAGTAAAGAAGACCTTCCAATTTTATATGACTTCATATCTAGTCTACCTCCTAGCAAAGTGTTACCACTATATTTTTACTTTGCTTCATTTAAATTCATTCACCATTCCATAAACCACTCATAATATTATTTGGGTGGTATTTTAGGTCATAGTTCAAATGCAAGCAGTGTTTTCTTAAGTTTTTCAAACTTTTCCCTTTGTCGCTTGTGCCTATTTTCACATTACTTCTCTACGTCGAACCCGGGCAGTGTTTTGTGTGTTCTATCGAACTCTCTTTTGCTCTTTGACTTAAGGTTATTTTTTTGGGCTGTGTTTCACTGTGACGTTCAAACTTAGGTGCATATTTGTGAAGTTCACCAAACTCCCCATTTCGCCACTCATAAACGTTTGTTTTAAAAAATTTAAAAGATGGTTATGTTGGAAGTGGTGACATGACAACTACCACGTGTTATGAGGAAAGTTAAGGCACTAAATGCTCATCTACTTCCATATTTTTTCATGAAATTGAGCTTTAAAAAAATCAAAGTGCTATAAAAACATTCTCATTACAAAATTCTTTGGAGACAAATTGGGGAAGATGCGAAGTTCAAGCTGCAGTGTTCGCCATTGAGGTATTTTAGATTTCACTCGTTTGGTCTATTCTCTGGATTGTTTCTGCCTACATTGTAGAAAACATATATTGTCAAAAATTGTTATTTCTTATCCATGGCAAGGGTTAAATACGTGAGTTGTGAATATATATCTAGGTTAACATATGAGGGTCCAGAAATTGGTGATACTCATTTAGGGCCTATTAGTTTGGATGAATTGCAGAACAAATTTGATAAACCTAATCCTTTTCCCATCATTGAACGAGTAATATACAATGGGTTAATTGAAGCCACTGCATTTCCTATAGACTTCAAGAATGTATAAGGAATTATAATTCATAGACCCAGGAGGTTAGAACTATAGACTTGTTCTAAAGGTTCAGAGGTCCACTTTTGTGTCATGTTTAAGGCTTCTAGAAAGAGAGGAATATTCACTGATGAACATGACACATTCCCAGATTGAATTCACTGCAAAGAAAGGGGTTTACATAAATGTGATAGTGAAGAATTGGTTGGCCAAACCAAATAAGGGAAAGTCCCAATTGCCCCATAACTTACAGAAAAATCATTTTGTAGAAGTGGTCGACATTGTGGTGTTGTTACATAGGGTTAGGGGAAATAAGAATGTTCATGGGTTTGAAGAATGGATGCATTTCTTTATCTAGATTGTCTGGATTGGGAAAAGATTATTAGTGACCACCTACATGAGTTGATGACCTTCTTTACTCTCAACAAAAAAAATTGTATGTCCTCATATCTAATATATTCCCTTGCTAGCACTAGACCTTGGTCTGGGTTAAGACCAAGTGATTTTCCTCCGAAAAAAGTGGAAATTTATGATTATCATGATAAACTCTAGCTTCACAAGAGCTTTCAACATATTAGAAGGGTGACTGACACTTTCTCCATGAGGATGGTCAGATAAATATAGGGACGTCCTGCAATGTGGCTATCACCTAAGGCCATGCAATTTGTTGATTTCTATGGCATCCATTTTATTCAGTTCCAGATATTTTCTTACATTAGAGTTGGTGGATATGTTGGATTCCCTATGAAATTGCCTTAGTACCCTGAAGACAAGTGGGTGATTATTGAGGTAAGTAGGCAATTGGCTGATGTTAACAGATTATGCCAAGACAGGAAAAGATTGACAATTTGTTTCCTTTTTGGTTGTGGCCAATATAGTTGTCAATCAATGTTAGATGCTCTAAATATTGAGAAGGAATTATCTAGATATAACATTCCTTCATATGATGAGCAAGTATCCTTTGATTTAAAGGATTACATTAAGAATAACTTGAAATTGAGCCCTAATTTCTACCACCAATCTAGCCTTGAAGACTACTGGGATGATTGTTTCAATGAATATGAGGTCAAAAGAAGGAGATGGATGAGATTGACATTGGCACATATAATAATTTATGATTTGAAGTGGGATTTGCAGGGCATTGTGGAAGATGGATCTGACATGGTAGACCTAATATATACTGAATTTATAGAGAACTGGCCTATTCCTACTATGCACTGGAATTTCAAATAAAAAGAGACCATTGAAGTGAAAATTGCTAATGTTTTGACTAGAACAAGAGAATGGGTGACAAAGAAGAAAACTAAGTAGTATCATCCTCACACTAAGTTCAATAATTCATAGCCTATTGAAGCTACTTTTTGGGCCTCTTCTAGTGGGAAATCAGTTAGTAATGTTGCCCAATCTTTACCATTCGAAGCCCAAGAAGGTGGCGATGAAGATCCACCAGACAAGAATGTGTATTCACAAACTTGTGGAGAAGATATCTTCAACCTACCTACTTTGGAGAAAGAAAATGAATGGTAAGAAGAAGAGGAGGGTTTAGAAACCCTAAATATCAATTCCTCTCCCTCCCAAGATGAGTCACCTATCAGAGAGGTCGACATATCTCAAAGGTCACAAATAATTGCACCTACAGAGGACACTCTAGTCACTAGGACATTGTTTGAGTCTCTAGGTTTTAAGGCAACCAAGGTTTCAGTAACTCCAATGTAGTTGGAAGATTCATTGTCATGAAAAAGGAAAGCTATATAGCCTAGCTTTCCTAAACATGATATGGTGGGTCAACTATTGTAGAGAACTACGATCTCAAAACCTAAGAAGTTGAAGACCACTGCTAGGTTGATCAATGATATAGAATCAAGGAGACTCCAGATAGAAATTACACACCCTTCGGTGTAGAGGGATGTTTCTCAGGCAGTTGCAAGTGACTTTCAAGTGAACATAGTAGACCTCGGCCCTCCTACTAGGGATGGAGATGTTCATATTTTTAAAGTGTTTGCAGCCAAGATGGTAGAGCGGTTGAAAAAAGATAAAGAAAGTAAAGATGAGTTAAAAGCCTAGGTTCATAATTTGAATAAATGTTTAAAGTCTATTTTTGAGATTGTTCCTCATCCTCTCTCTGAAGTTGATTCTTCTGTAGAATCACTTACGGTGGTTGGGAAAGAAGCCTTGCCTAAAATTAAGAGTTTTCATAGCCTAAGCAAAGTTACAGATGATGGGATTGAGACTTTGGTTAATAAGGGAAGTCTTGTCATTACTGAATCCATAAAATTCTTCCAAGAGATAAATGCCTTGAAAACCACCTTAGGGGAAAAAATCATTTCAACTAAAGAATAGGAGAAGCTATGGAATAATTATCAAATAGAATTAAAGTTAATGGTGACCTCAAATATGGAAAATTTGGCTGCAAACCAAGTCATACAGAATGCTTCAGATACTCATTATCTATCATGGATTAAAGGGATGGAATGGAAGTTATAGATTTCTAAACAATGTGTGCAAAAACTTAAGGAAATCATTAATGAATGCACTAACATTTTAGATCAAGCATTGAGTACCTTGGTGGCTCTTGGTTTGCTCCAATATAAAGGCGAAATGAGAAATAACATGAATGTTAAGAGCCTAATAAATGGTTTCCAGAAAATTGTCAAGGATACTCTTGATTCACCCTCACTTAATGCCAAAAAATTGCATAAACATAGCGAATTACACCTGGTCTTGTCTCAAGAAATTGGCCTCATGAAAGTTTGTGTACGTCGCATGGAAACGATTAATGATAACCATCTAACGTGGAAGGTCAGGATGAAAAATCTAACTATTCCTCAACATAAGGACATGATGCACATTCTCAAAGATTTTTAGGTGTGGTGAAAGAAACTTTTGGCAACCCCCGAAGCTGGAAATGAAGTGACTCCATCATGATGGCTTATCTTCCCTTTCTTTCTTTTATGTTTCTTTTCATTTTTGATCAGCTAGGAACATAAAGAGGCAGTTTTCATTTTCCTATTTAATGTATCTATTTTCATATGTTCTCTCTCTAGAAATTTTCAAAGACTACTCAATATTGGTTATTAATGAAACTACTATTTTGTCTGTGTGCAATTCGGTTGTGAAGCAATCTGAGTTCTTAAATATGTGTGTTTAGGAATATCTTAATGCATGTCTTATCTTTGCGTAAGTAATGCATTTCTTTATAATTGATTTCATTTCTTGATAGTATTGGGCATACGTACTATTTATGGTGATTAATTGGTCTTTGTGTTGATATATCTTATTCATTAGATCCCACACCTGATATTTGGTATTTCTTTCTAATATTGGGTTTAGATTTTCTACTTTCTCATTAAAAGCATACATGGTATTTATTTTCAGTAGTTTAAATTCATTGAAAATTATGTGAGGGAGTTGTACCTTGATAAAATTAAGAGAATATTCAATTGTCTTCAAGGATTGATATTTAGAGTTGTTTGGATAATTTTTGGCACCTTTTTGGTATTAGATTGTGATCTCTCAAGGTGCCCAATCTATTAGCCAATAGATTTTTGGTGACTCTGCTAGGGAGATCAAATTATAAGGTCCTAGTTATCTTGTCTAGGCATATTTCACGAGTAATTTAATTAACCCTAGATTTTCATAGATTTACTAAAGGAGAAAGAAGTAGGTGAATTTATGATCCTATTTTTGAAACCCTGCAAAGAAGTGAATTCTCTTATGTCATTCCCTTTAGGCGAAGGGTTGGGGCTAAGAGTAGACCTACCTCACCTACTAGAACACCAGTTGATCATTCTACTTCCCATGCTCTTGTTTTACACGAGACTATTTTACCAGTTGTGATTAATTTCCCCCTTAATATGGCTCAACAAATCATCCCTTGGGGTGCTACTATTGGTCCTTTTCAATTGGGTAATAATTTGCATGATTTACCCAAGGGGTCACATAAGAATTTTCCTAAATTCTAGGGAGATGGGAAAATTTCACATGAAGAACACATTGATGCCTTTTTTCTGCATATGGTGTGCTTGTAGTATAAGAAGAAGAAGATGTAGTTGTCAGTTTGTTTGTAGAATCCTTAGCTGATGCAACAACATAATGGTTCTATCAGCTGCCCCATGAATGTATCACAAATTGGGCCACTATGCGCAACAAGTTTGAAGCTAGATTCAAAGGTGTTGATGATGATCTAACATTGATAG
>VDFB02325276.1:11070-53088 GCA_007258455.2 Sequoia sempervirens | reverse complement strand
CTTGCTTATCTAATCAAAAACAAAAGAGGTTCCTATTTCAACCTTTTTCATTTCCAAAATAAAATAATAGAATATATTTTCTTTCCCAAATAATTACATATTCCCTAATTTCATCAAATCCAAAATAAATTATTTAAATATAATCCAATCTGTTATTCCACACTTATTTTACAATTTAAGTCTATATAAGCATATAACTGAATTAAATTTACAAAAATAGGAAATTTATAAAGATATCAAACTCCCATTCACTGGATGTCCACAAAAGGGTACGATATCTAGAATCATACTAACGATGGTATCTAGTCAAAATTGGTAAAATAACTAGGGACTTTCCCTCAAATTGAGTGCGATGAGTAAGGAAAAATAATTAACCAATGTGACATCTCCTTATAACTATCGAGGTATAACTCAGACCAGTGGAGCTAGGTGGAGAAATACTTAGTACTTGTAACACTTAATGCACACATCAAGCGTACATGCTCCATATATATATAATTGAAAGAAACAGGCAAAATACCTCAAACTTGGTCAATTTTTCAAATGAGGAATGTTTCACACACCAAACGAATGCTTGAATCCACACACAAACACGTTCCCTTCCTGATTCCTATTATAATGCAACTAATCTCACTCAACTCCCTTACATATTGCTCTCCCAATCATCAAAACAAGAAATTGATAAAAGAGGGGTTTTGCCTTCATAAATTTCTTTCAAAAACAAAAGAAAACTCCTTTTTGCCTATTTCAACCTTTTTCATTTCCAAAATAAAATAATGGAATACATTTTCTTTTCCAAATAACTATATATAATCCCTAATTTCATCCAAGCCCAAATAAAACATTTAAATATAATCCAATCTATTATTTTACACTTAATATATGATTTGTCTATAAAAGCATATAACTAAATTAAATTTATAGAAATAGGAAATTTATAAAGATATCAAACAGTGCCCATTCACTAGACATCCACAAAAGGGTACAATATATGGAATCATACTAACAACGGTATTCAGGTCAACACAGGTGAGATAACTAGGGACTCACTCGTGGATCGAGTGTGACATGCAAGGAAAAACAATTAACAACCAATGTGACATCTCTTTATAACCATTGTCAACATATAACTCAAACCTATGGAGCTAGGTGGAGAAATACCTAGTACCTATTATTACTCAATGCACACATCGTATACCTGCTCCATGTGTGTGTGTGTGTGTGCACGTGTGTGTGTGTGTATATGTATGTGTATATGTAGTGGAAGCATCACATGATTACCCAACGATGTACAACATCATATCCATAAATTATTAAATTCATTACATTTAAATGATACAATTCATGATAGCATTTAATTACAACATCAATATTAATGCACATGTTCGTGAACCAAAACATAATAATAATCACTCAAGCAAGCCCGTGTCACACACACATCTCAAGAACACAACCATAATGAAATACATTATTCCCCTTTTCGGGGACTCAACAACATAACACACATGCACTTCAATGCAATTTACACCAAGCAGAATAATAAAACGGCCATAGTGAAAACAACGAATCAAGACATAAAACAATAATACCAAAATATGATCAACTAGCATCTCAACATACACATAATACAAAGTTCCCACTTACATCAGATGCTCAAAATAAGTAGTCAATACATTGATTATCCCTAAAACCTATATTCAAATTTCAACTTGTTTATGTCAAGTTTGTGTAGCTAGTTTCCAAAACCTTCTTCTCAATGTTGGTCTCTTGAAATTATCTTCAAAGTCAATTTACATGTGTTATACCCCATCTTACATACTTTGGAGTGATTTTGTGTGGGTTTATTACACGTATAAGGCTTCCCTTCAACAGGCCCCTATCCTTGACTATGTCATATGTAAGATGGATGTCTAATATTGGATTTATCGTCTTTGAGACATTGTTGAGTTGATGTGCTACTAAAACTTAACATACTCTATCCTTTCAAATAAGATCTAGTCGTGTTAACATTTTTTCATGACTTATGGTTTTGATATGATCATTGGTTATTTCTTAGGGCATGATTAACAGGGTACTACAATAGCATTTCTAGGTACAAGCAAGGTGTGGTGTGTGTGTGTGTGTGTAGCCCTTCTTGCAAGCTTACTTAAATTGTATAAAAATGATCTAGATTTGATTGTCAAGGAGCATTAATTGTTGTGCACAACATTGATATCCATTGTTGGCAATTGGAAACATGGTAGAAAATTAATTAAACATGTTATATAGGGGTTTAATTATATTGTTGGTAACTCTTTTGTGATATTTATGATGTAGCTTTTGTTGTACTAATAGGAAAACCTTAGATGATCATAAAGATGATTACTAGTATATATCCTCGTGTGTTTCATGTTTGGGTTCCTTAAATATACTATAGTCATGTAGCAATTGTCAAGATTAATCGTGTTGTAGAGAGAAATGTGATTCCTTGATGTCATGTTAATGTTTATGGTTGGAGGAGGAGAACCTAATATTTTTACACTTGTCATGGCTTCTAATACCTTTCTAAGAAATATTTTTTTCCTTATTCACTTTAGGATTGTGCACATTAAAGTTGTTGCAATTGTGTATCATAAGACAATTATAATCATCCTTAAATTAAAGTAGACTTAGTACACAATGATTTTTTTAGAATAGTTTGTTAATTAATCACGAGTGTTGAATACTAAAATTGGAGAGTGTGATTGTCGTATTATGCTTAGATCTCTTTAAGTATGGCATTATGTTTTAGATTTGAAAGAACAATAACTTTTGACATATTATGACCCAAACCCTTCATTTGATTAGGTAGACTAAGAGACAACATCAAGAATTATCAATAACTTAATAATGTTACATGTGATAACTTAAATCACAAGAATAAGATTTGAAAGTTGAAAAAAATACACCAGCTATGTTTTTTGAAGTTTGAATAGAAATTAAATATAAGAATGCATGTTGTTGATTTAATATCATCTTATATAACCTTTTTAAATAGTCTTAATCTAACTACCCATTCTTAAAAAAGATTTTCCTCTGCTAAAACTTATTAATATTAAGCTTACTGAATTTACAAACAAAGTTTTAGTTATAATAAAACCTACAAAACTCCCAAAAATATATATATATAACTAAAACATTATACTTTTGTTATTAAAATTTATTGTAACTAATTATTATTTACACTAACCAATATCTTAAACGGCTCATGGTCGGACACTCTTTCAGACCATGTAATCCAATGTACATTTTTACAAAGCTTGATGATAATGGAAAAATTGTTCCCTGATCTACCCAAACCAGAATCATTTTGGTATCTTTTTTAATTGCTTCCCAAACAAAAATCCTCCCACGAATCAAAGTACAGCGACCCATCCCGCAACCCATCTCACCAGTTAAGCAACACCTATATAAACCATTGCACAATCCCAAATACACATGGTAACATTGAACTTTTGGCAGAAGTTAAGTCTCCCAATATACGCAATCCTACGACCAAAAGCACACTAATCTACCATAGACTGTCCCAACTTATGACCAGAACATGGTTGTCTATTGCGCCGACTAAATCAGTGATATGCAATAGAGAATGGGCATTGGGTACCACACCTAAGTGGACGGCTTTCTCTTTTTTCTTTACCGACTTTTGCTTTATTCAACTCTTATTTTATTACACAAAAGAAGAAAAGAAAATATATTCCCTACGTGGAAGCAGACTACAGGGAATAATAAGCTTCTTTGCACTTACGCATTTCTGTTATCAGCAATACAGTGGATTGCAGACTTCTCTCCTCAGACCAATCTCGTCGAATACAACCGTGTCCTTCACCTTCAGAAGGTAATATCATGTATTCACAGATTCTGTGTTTTCTAATTACTAGCTTCATGTAGCATCATAATCAGTCTCTATCATTTAATTGGATGTGGCAATGCATTGAAAGTGTGCTTCGTAGATTTTTCCATACTTTGAACCGTGTTTATTGTAAGGTTGATTGAAGAATCGGCTGGGGTATTTTGACAGCTCTTTTATGATGCTTTGAGCAGTGGCCTTCTTATTTTGTGTTGGTTTTCTGTGTTATAGAGATTAGTTTGGGTCTGCTCAAGTGTTTGTGTAAAGTAATTGTTGTGTTACTATAGTATAGAAACCGAGAGATGTGGGATACAGGTACAAGAACATGGATGGGAATCATTTTGAATGCTAAATGATTACTATAAGAAAACAAGGTAGATATTTGTGAGAAAGACATTGATCAAGCTTTACAACTATTCAACTCAGACATCTATAATTCATTTGACAATCGAGATCATCATACTCCTCTAGAATACCTTAGAGGCCCTTTTTAAGTGGTAAACTAATACCCTTAACAACAATAAACATAGAATCATACCTGAGCAAGAGCAAAGATGGTCCAAGCATATTGAAATGGGGTATAGGAGTTTCCAAATAAGGGGAAAACCTATATTTATAGAGCACCTTGGAGATGTGTGTAAGCTATATGTCATTTAAATATCGTCATTAGGAGATATGATAAAGCTATTTTACATTTAAATTTATTGATCAAGAGATGTGAGTGATGATACGGGGTTGGGTACCCCTCTTTCCTGGGGAATCTGTCAAATACTATAATGTAGTTTTGGGTGTTGGGGTAACCCATCCTTGAACCAGTGTTTCCTGGTGACTTCAAAACTACTATGGTATAAGTTCAAAACCGAAGATAATGACTGTTATACAACTGTGAATCTCTTCTTGCTAACCTTGCCTCTGTAGTTAGCCTGAAGGCATGGTGCTATCCCAAAGTAAGAATTAGAACCTTGTGAAATTATGCTACCATCGGAATTGACTGATATCTTGATTGGAATATACTCCTTGGAAAATTGATGAATTACCTATAACTTTGATTCTTTTGCAATTTAAGTAGATATTTATGAGTACTTCCAGTTCCTTGTAAAACTCTTGAGAACAAGAAGCAAACTCTGCAGAAGTAATTTGAGTTTGAAGATCTAATTCCCATAAAACTGAGATAAGTTGAATCTTGTTCTTTTCTGTAGTACAGTAGCTCACCTTTGAGGAAATTTAAGATATGCAACTAGTAACTCTTTCCAGCAACTACTCAACTAAAAAGATCATCAAACCATGTAGACTAATAACTAAGACATAAGACATGCTATGGGGGTCTCCCAAGCCGTGCCATAATGGTAAGTGGAGGATGTAAGTCTTAGATAGCCTGGAATTGAATCTAAGCACGATCGTGCCCTCCACATTAGTGTGCTTGCTATCCATATGAAATCTCTGGTTTTTGAAAAGGGATTTTCCCTATCCCTCCACTGTTCCAAAAGGGGTTGTCTTATAAAAAATGGAGACTACAGACTGTAGGAACCTCTGTTCTAAGGAATTTCCAGTACAGGTGAGCAGAAGAATGGATTTCCATTATGCATGTTTTGCTCAGACTTTGGAGACAGCAGAACACACACACACACAGATATCTGAGCCATGAAGAACACAAAATTTCTGGTTGTATAGATTTTATCTAATCATTAAGATAATCATAACAAGAGAAAATCTCAACTGAAATGAAAATATAACAATAGTATCTGAGCCAGGAGGCCTTGAGGGCTGGGGATGCATCCCCAGACTATCCAAGATGTTTGGAACAAGGCCTTGACCACAGGGGACACATCCATGGAGTGCATTGGAAGAAACCCATTGAAAAAGGTCAACAGGAAACCAATATAACTGCAGTTAATTTAGTTTATGAATTTTTTGAAGTTTTAACTTTAATAGTCCTAATGATGTTCATTGCATGAAGCTAAGCACAGCCAAAAGGTTGAAAAGTTTCTAAACAATTTCTTAAAGATCATGAAAAAGATAAAATTCAAAAAATTAAGTGAGATGATGAAGTGAAGCATGTAAACATATAGAATTGCAAGCTCACTTTCTGTTTGCTAGGTTATACAGCTATATTAATGTACAGCAAACACAAAAGGAGTATACATACTCATATTCAGGGCATCTTAACAAACACCCTTGTTAAATTTAAAGATCAGATTATATGCAGAATGTTGAACTTGATAAATATGAAGTTGATGCCAAATCAGTATTGAAAAATACTGATCATGAATTCACAAGTCTGAATTTTTCTTTAATGGTATTCGATCTACAAGAGCAGAACATTTATTGATTTCGATGTCTCCAATTGTGGATCGGATCTACATTAAATATATAAGGAAGAGACACATCCCATGAGTGGACATGTCTCCACAAAGTGGAGGCATGTCCGTTCATGAGATGTCTCATGAATTGTGCCTTTTCATCTAAACTAAACACCCGATCACCAATTCAGAGTTAGTTACTTAATAAACATAAATGCTTACTAAGTTCGATCTGATTTTATCTTGCACAAATAAACAATATCCAATCTGGAAATGATCACCGATAATGATGCTCGATCGGGATCCTATATGAAACATGAAATGCTAATAATCCACAATTAATAACCTCTAAATGCAGATCGATAATATACTTGGAATGTAGTAGATTTCGATATAAATGATGATGTATACAATTAATATATATATATACATATGTCAGTACATACTGACATATATATACACACACATATGATCATCATTTCTATATCTGACCGAAGCTACCATATTTCAACAACCCTGCATAGACATACAAAATGCTGAAGACAAATAAATAGATAGAACACCGCCTATATTTTTGGTATCAGATAACAAACAGTACTGCAACACATTAAGTTCTCTGCATAGCCTGATCACATACTATACAATATCTTAAGACAATAAAATGGCTATCAAAGAATTAATTTCCGCCACCTATGTAGCCATTTATTACTAATAACAAGATATGTTCCCCTACACTACAGAAGCTGCATTTTCTGTTTCAATCTAGCAAAATCATGCACCAGCTGGATGTATATGGCTTGCAGGTCCTGGAAAGTCAGAGAATTGATGAAAACGTTATGAGTAAAAAAGATCACAAAAATCCTTTGGATATAGACATGATTCCAAAAAAAGCAGAGTTCTGTGTCTAACAATATTTTACAATGTTTGATATTTTATCACGAGCTGGTTTTTAACCAATGGCTAATATTTTATAATAATTTTAAAGATTAAATTTTCCAATTTTAAAGATTAATTTTATAATAATTTTAAAGATTAAATTTTCCAATTTTATAATGGTAGGTCTGTTGTTTTTGGGAAAACAGTTGGTATCAGAAGTAGCAGCAACACACTCACCTGGATGTTTTCCGGGAGCATTTAGATCATGTCCATTGGCTATTGCATCATTCACCTTTTATCAAACTTGACTTTAATGGAGCTTCACGGGGACATGTTCAAGGGAACATATTGTTGGCTTATGTAGCTAGTTTTCTGAAATGGACTGTGCTATTTCATTAGTTAAATTTCAGATGAGGTTTGGTATTTAATCTCATTGAAGAAAGTGATATTGCTATTGATGTCTTTCTATTTATACCTACACTCTTTCAGCCTTCTTGTGGGACCAGAATAAACCTCAGGTTGTAACATGTCTCCTCAGTTTGGACCCCATGACCTTCAATGTTCCTGAACTCCTCCCACTTGTTACCAAACGAAAGCCTAAATAGTTGCATATCAAGATATGTTGCAAGGACTTTGGCTTTAACTGAATTCATTTTTCAAAATTTTCATGAGTGCCATATTTCCAACCTTTGTAATAACATTAAGACAGAAGCAAATCTTTATTACTTGTTTCACCACTTCTATGTGAATTAGTACTCATACTTACTAAAAACCCTCCAAATATGACCTTAAAGACATGTGGTATGTAACATAAAGGCATTTTGCCTCCTTATGATGGGTAAGATATTTTCTTTCACTTTTTATTTTCATAGCATATAGATGGGATTTTGCAATGGCCAATACAACACATTTCCTGACCTGACCTATGCCCTCATGGATACAAACATGACCCAGATATGTGTATGGGCCATACCTGATCCAAATACATATTTGATACAGAGAAATGGCATTTGGGAATGAGGGTAAGTTATCTGGTAGCACAAGACTAGAGATAGATGGATTGATTCAGTCATTGCTATATAAAAGACAACAACTATACAGACATGCTACATCACAAGCCTTGCAGTCATGATATTATCACATTTAGCCTATGGATAACCACATCCAGTAGTGGCTATGCTCCATTGGTAACCGTGTTGGAGGTTACCTCAATCATCTCTACATTCAGTAGTTACCTTACTTGAAGAATTTTTTCCTTAGTAAATATGAACTTTTTACCACATTATTCAAATGTCTAACATCAAAACATTATATCTCAGGACTGTATAATCTGCTTATAATGAAATACAAAATTTTGAATTGTGAAGATGAGTTGTAACTTAGCAATGCATGGATCCTGCATAAAATGTTAGGGGACTTTTTGCCATGCATCATAAGCTCATAATCTATTGCTTAAATAAAAGTAGTTAAGTGTTTATTCAAATCCCCATCTGAAAGCTGGAAGCAATGTGCAACAACTCAATATGCTTAAATAAAGTAGTTAAGTGTCTATTCAAGTCTCCATCCAAAAGCTGGACGCAATGTGCAACAACTCAATTTAGAAACAAGTAATTCACATCTCCACAAGGAGAACATCATGAGATGTATGTGGCTTAAGTGTTTTGATACACAATTAAACACTTCCTAATGGGATTGGTAACACATTTATTTCAATAAAGAAAAGCCCTTTTGTGTTGGACTATCTGAATATCTTTTATCATGTTATTTTCCCTAAATTTTAAATTATTTCTCATAAACTTAAGGCATATATTGATGCCATGCAAGATGTGTTCTCACATGCAGCTGACTATTACTTTATTAAAGCCCTGCATCGTTACACGTATGAGGTACAAGTGATTATAATTATTAAAGTTGTGAAATTTCTTTTGGAACAGAAAAAGTCAAAGCTGTGTCAGGGAAGCCTTGCACCTTAAGCGAAGCAGAATATTAAGCAACCTGCAATCACCATGTCTATGAAGAATGTTGATCCTGCATTTCAAGGAGCTGGTCAGAAAGTGTATCCTCTGTAACAGTTGATCAATGTGTACATTTTACCTTCTTCTGATAGGCATATAATGTTCACATGTGCAAGCATTTGATGATATATTGATAGTATATACTATATAGTATATAGTTTAAAGAAATGCTTTGAGACAACGTAGAATTTGCAGTAATGTTTCAAGACAGTACAGTTTGCAAGAATTCTTCATTTCCATTGTGTTAAACTGGTGGTAACTTGTGCAGTTGTCAGAACCCTGGTGGTTCTCAAATTGAATCCCTGATTGTTTTTGTAATGTTTTTGCAAATTTTTGATTTTTTGTGTTTTTGAGAGTTTTTGACAAAATAATAAATGCTGCGATTTTTCCAATAAATTGCTAAAAATTTCAAATAGAATCTAAACCTCATGCATTAAGCTCAAAATTACTCAGATAACAAGGGCGCACCAATATATATTTTTTTCAGAGCTTTTCAATACAAGAAATCTGAATGGTAAATGAAATACAATGAATTTTATTCAAAAAAACCTGGATGGCGGCTGTATTAATTGCTGTATGGTACGGCTAGTGATAAGAAAGAATTCCCCATACTCTGAGAAGAACGCCAAATCTCCAAATAAGCAAATCAATCCCAACGCCTAGAGAAGATAACTGGAAACTGGAGCCAGAAGAGAAATCACTGAAAAAGAATGAGTACGGCCTGAAGGTACAGTACGGCCAGTCTGCAGCATTAATTAAATGGTACGGACTTCAAGAAAAAGGTGCCAAAACAATGATGGATGATGATGGATGAAGTCGCCTCTGAAAGGTGGTAAATATCTCTGCTGAACTCGATGAATCTCTGTCTGATTAACTGATTATGCTCAATCTATGACTTCTGGATGAAATCACCAAGTGCAATCTTCAGCTGGTATCTCACAGCCTCAGTATGCCTGATCTCTGAAGAGGTTACGTTCTCCAGAAACGATAGTCTGCCAGAAACCCTAGGGTTTGCAAACTCCAAAGCTCAGATGCTCAGAAGACAAAATTGAATAATAAACTTGATAGTTCGATTTTGCCTTGGGAAGAACAATATATTCTTCTTTGAAAAGTTCGACCTAATTCTCCATTAAAATAATCATTTAAATTAATGATTTAATTTTCACTTTGGACTTAGGAGAATTTATTTAATTATTGGCGTCCCTTTTTAATGAGCATTAAAGCTTAGTCCCTATTTAATAACTGAGTCAATTAAATACTCATTAAATCTGACTAATTCTTAGAAATCAAAGATACCTAATTAATAAAAGCTACTAGGATTCAAAATACTTCTATAACTTAGCCAAGAATAATATATAAGGTAGATTTTTACAGATACATTTCATGCGATGTCTGAGGATCTCAACTGGAAATCTAGAAGCACTAAAGAATATTTATTCTTTAATTTTACCTTAACTTTTATTGTCAGCGGAATGGATATATGGAAAGTAGAAAATTTGCATCCAGTTGCAATACCAAAATCAGAGTATGGTAAATTTTACTCTAAAGACTCTTACATAGTTTTGCAGGTAAGTTAAGATTGATTTTCTAAGCACAGTCTTGATTATTGTATTTAACCATTTCCCCCTCTTATATTATGATAATAAGAATGTAGCCCCTTAATTCCAATCAACAAGAGTTTTGCATAAAATATATCTTTCTCCATTGTAAGCTGCTCAGTATAGAGCCTTGCATTGCATTATTGAAATGCTTATTTAGATTTATGAATACTGAATAAGTTTGGTATGTTCTCTGACAGACAGGGGCATCAACAAGCGGGACTCGTCACTATGACATATTCTTTTGGATTGGGAAAGACAGTAGCCAGGTAAGTTCAGAAAATGTGGATTTCTTCAGGCTATAGAGTTGGGTGCAATTTCTCACGTGTTTCTTATTAAGTGATTTTTTTTTATGAAAAGTATATCTTAATGTTCACAGGATGAAGCCAACACAGCTGGCAAAAAAGCAATTGAACTTGATGCAGCTCTAGGGGGACGAACAGTGCAATATAGGGAACTAGATGGATACGAGAGTGATAAGTTTTTGTCATTGTTCAAGCCATGCTTTATACCCTTAGAAGGATCTATGCTTTCTGGAGATAAAATGATAAACACAGGAAAATTTGAACCAAGTCTATATTTATGTAAAGGCAGGCGTGTTGTACGAGTGAAGCAGGTAAATCTGATGTAGCTTAGAAAGCCAATCACATTTTCCTTCTATTCAAAAGCTGCATATGGAATGAATGATTCATTGTATCCAGAAAGGAATTCCTATTCAAATCAAAACTAATATCCTTTCTTAGACTAATGTTCACAGGATGAAGCCAACACAGCTGGCAAAAAAGCAATTGAACTTGATGCAGCTCTAGGGGGACGAACAGTGCAATATAGGGAACTAGATGGATACGAGAGTGATAAGTTTTTGTCATTGTTCAAGCCATGCTTTATACCCTTAGAAGGATCTATGCTTTCTGGAGATAAAATGATAAACACAGGAAAATTTGAACCAAGTCTATATTTATGTAAAGGCAGGCGTGTTGTACGAGTGAAGCAGGTAAATCTGATGTAGCTTAGAAAGCCAATCACATTTTCCTTCTATTCAAAAGCTGCATATGGAATGAATGATTCATTGTATCCAGAAAGGAATTCCTATTCAAATCAAAACTAATATCCTTTCTTAGACTCCAAAGGGATTAAGTTGAACTATTTAATTGCAAGGCCTTTTACATTCGTGAAAACCAAAGAATTCTTTTTTAATAAGATATTCAACATTGAACATGCACACTAGTTAGCCTTCAGTGTTTGATTAAAAAAATGTTTTGCTCTGCATCTGGAATTATAATATGGTTCCTGGTTTTGGCAATACAGGTCCCTTTCGCTCGTTCTTCACTGAACCATGATGATGTTTTTGTTCTTGACACGGAATCAAAGATCTATCAATTCAATGGAGCCACATCAAACATTCAAGAACGAGCAAAGGCCTTGGATGTCATACAGTACATTAAACATAAAAATCATGAAGGGAAGTGTCAATTTGCAGTGATTGGTAAGTTCTTCAATACTCACTACTCTTTGGTTAGTCACTTTGAAAGTAAGCTTTTAATTTTACTTTTGGAATGCTTAATGATTTCAATCAATCCATTTACTGACAACATGTTCTGGTTTTTGAAACAATAGAGGATGGAAAGCTTGTAGCAGAAGCTGACTCTGGTGAGTTCTGGGCTTTGTTTGGGGGATTTGCTCCAATTGGTAAGAAGAATAACACTGAAGACATTCTACAATTAGAGCCATCACCGGGAAAACTTTACGTGTAAGTGCTTATTTTCTGACGATTGTAAGTGGTCTCCCAGGCTGCTTGTTTTTACTTACATCTTGTACCAAAGATGTTAGATGTCTCTACTGGTAAAGGCTTCTGAGTTTTCCTTGTGATAATGTATCCTCTACATCAAAATGGGTTCAGGCCCATATTGATGCAATTCTAGATTGCACAATCAATCACTAAAAAATGCAAACTGTAATTACAAATTACTTGAGATTGGTATGCTTAATAGAAAAACAAAATGATTGTGATACAGAAACTAATAATAATTAGATCACTTAAATGGAATTTTGTTTCATTTTGGTTTGGGTGATTGAATTATACCATCAAGGAGTAACAGACAAGGAAAAGAAGAAACCTACTGACTCAGTTTTTTATGCGGCTTTCTGTGAATTAGTATTATGGATTCACAGCTAAAGGTCATGGATGGGCCCTTGTCTAAGTCAGTATTGGAATCAAATAAATGCTATGTACTTGATTGTGGATCTGAGATCTATATATGGGTTGGTCGAGTAACTCCATTGGAAGATAGAAAAGCTGCAAGCTTAGCTGCAGAGGTAAGAACATGGTTATTTTAGTATCATATAGAAGGCAAGTTTTAAGTAAATACATAGAAATTATTGAAGATTTTTGATCTTAGACATTACCTTCTTCAGGAATTTGTTTCAAGCCAGAAAAAGGCCAAGTGTGCACATTTGGTAAGAGTCATTCAAGGATTTGAAACGCTAGATTTTAAAGCTAATTTTGAGTCCTGGCCAATGGGGAGTGGAACTTCTGGCTCTGAAGATGGGAAAGGAAAAGTTGCATGTGAGTGATGTATTTATTTGAGCCTTGACTTATTTTGTAATATAACAAAGATAAAAGATACTCTAAAACTTAATAATGTCTTCAATGGTATTTTAGATGTTTCCAGTTTTGTTACTAATGGAAATGCTTCTAACTAGAGAATCATTGTAGACTATAAATCACAGGTCCTTTCCACGTTTTATTCAAATTGTTTAAAATGGTGCTTCTTGATCGTATTGAAAAATGTCCTCTTCCTTCGTGAAATCTCATTCTTCATGTCACACATATAGTTTAGGGTGTCTATGTTTTGAAGGACTAATTGTTTAATATCAATAATTTGCATTTTTAGCCTTACTTAAAAAGCAAGGAGTCAATGTTAAAGGCGTATTGAAGGCAGCTCCAGGGAATAATGAAAGTCCGCCTTTGCTTGAAGGAGGAGGGAAGCTAGAGGTCTGACTTTGCCAGTCCTCAGAAAAATATTTACTAGCTGTTTTGGATATTCTAGTTGTCAATGTATTGAACCATTTTCAGCTAAGGCTAACCAAATGGCTAATAGAACACTTCTTTGTGCTATCTTAGGTATGGCGGGTCAACAACAATGTTAAGACTCCTGTTCCAAAAGAGGACGTTGGAAAATTTTATAGTGAAGGCTGCTATATCATTTTGTATACTTACCATAAAGAAGATCGTAGAGAGGACTATTTTCTTTGCTCATGGCTCGGACAACAAAGTACAAAGGTATGAGAACACAGTTTTTAATTATATTTGTGTGTCTTGGTAAGAATTTTAGATGATAAATAGAACTATTAGCCTTGCATTATGCAAATGTTGAAACTTGAAATGTTTCTTCACTTCTGGTTGTGATAAACAATATAACTTTCAAGGACTTTCCTGAAACAGAAAATTTGTTTTTAGTAGTTTCTATTTTGCTGAAATAATATAATTGTATTTTCAGAAGTGTTGATATTCTCATTTTTCCACTTGGTTTAGGAGGATAAAATAGTAGCTGTTCAACAAACAAACTTGATTGCTAATTCTTTGAAAGGAAGACCAGTACAGGTGTGTGGCCTTGGATATAATGATCTTCAGGATTTTGACTGCTATCTTTTTTGATGTAATGTTCAGAGTAATTAGCATACATGATGAACTATTCATCACTGCAGACCCAAAAATTGCAAATGTCTAACTTTAAATGATTGTTGCTGTAGGGTCTCATTGTTCAAGGAAAAGAACCAGCCCAGTTTATTACGCTCTTTCCAAACATGGTCATCCTAAATGTGTGTATTGAAAATATTTGTAAAGCATAATCTCTTCTTTATGCCTAATTTTTAATACCACATTTTTCTTTTCTGTTTGGTCCTTCTTAGCTTCATTCTTGTAATTTTCAACTAATGAAATGAGCACCTAATTGGTGCCAAATCTGGAATCAATTGCCAATGAATATTTTAATAGAGAGAAAGGAGCCATCTGATGGTTGCAGTGATATAGCTGTCTCTCCTTTATTCTCTAGGGCCAAATGAATGTTGGAAACAAAAAGGACAATCTAGAGAATGATTTGACAGATGAGACAAGTGGCGGGGATTATGTTATGCTTCTTCAACTTTGTGGTACAGAACCCCACAACAGTAAAGCAATTCAAGTTGATCCGGTAAATGTCATTACACTTTTTTGACTTATCAGTTATTCTTGTCATTAAATTTTTACGTATTGATATATAGGTAAATATACAATATATCTGCTTACAATAAAGGCAGATTCCAGCATCAACTGCTCAACTTTGTCTATATCAAAAAAGACTTTTCTTGCCGTGCACTTATAATATTACTATGCTTCAATCAATCCATACAAGATGAAAGAAAAAGAGTCGCAGGCAAACTAGTCTGTCAACTAAATATTAAGGACCAAAAATATCTCTGAGTTCATGCCAGGAACAAAAATTAGACCATTGTGAATCCTTAAATTGCAAATAAACTTCTTTCTGGAGCTGTATAGTTTTGGTAAACACTGAAGGGTCAAGTTTTGCAAGATTGGATAAATGGAGAACTGTCAATAAGGGCAAATTCCATCATCAACTGCTCAAATTTGTCTATGTTAAAAAAAAAGATTTTCATGATGTGTATTTATAGAAGGTTACTATGCTGCAATCAATCCACAAAGAATGAAAGAAAAAAAATTGCAGGCAAACTAGTCTGTCAACTAAACATTAAGAACCGAAAAAAACCTCCAAGTTCACACCAGCAATGAAAATTAGTACCTTCATGGATTCTTAAACTGCATAGGAACTCCTTGCTGGAGTTATATAGTTTTAGTTAACATTTTAGGGCAGAATTTGAGAAGTTGGATGCATGGGAAAGTGCCACTGATGTTTGCATTCAACATATGGCCAAGCAAAGAAATAGACAATAAAATTTTTAGAGGTACATGGAACATTCTTAGTAGAGAACTGTTGCAGAAAAACCAGGAAGACCTAAGAATGAAGAAAAAATGGAAGTATTTCAAGGTTCGTAATTAAGAAAATTGTTCTAATGTCATGAAGAATTTGATAACCATGTGTAACAGGAAAAAAGTGATAGTTGCTCAACTCAAATTACAGAAATAAAATACTCCAAAATGATTAGAGAACAAAAGACAATAAAGAATTGGAAAGAAACCCCTGATGCCCCTAAAGATCAGATCAGGTGGTGCCATTAGGCACTGAAAACTCTGAATGAAGAAAGGATTGGAACATAATGAATTGGATGAAATGGTGAGAGGAATGCCCTCTATTTATACACCATTCCTACACATGAAAAGATGAAAGGCCAACCTAGTTGAGGCACATATCCCAATACAACATAATGTTAACCTTACACATGCAGACCAGTTAATAGGAGTGGTCTTACTAAAATGTGTAGGCCCTATACTAGATACAAGGCACCAAAAAGGGGAAAAGGTATCCTAAAGGTGTACCACATGCTGGTAACTCAATGGGATCCATAGGAAAGAGACCTAAGTTAAGATTACAATTTCCTACACAAAATTGAATAAAATAGGTCACCAAGACTCTATGTAAATCAGATTGCAACAAAAGTGAGAGAAATGCCAAATGAAAACTCCAACCTAACAATAACTAAAATAAGAATAAAGTAGGCTAACAAAAGTAAAATTAAAGGAAATAATAATTGATCGGGATACAATTTGTAAGGAGACAATATATAAGAATTGTGTTGCCTGTTTACCCTCTCAACATTTTGGTCTCTTAACAGGTCAATGAGTTGCTTGTCAATAGACTACTTCAAACTTGGCAGCAGTGCCTTTCTTTAGTTTCAGTAAATAGTATGTAAGCCAGTTACAGTAAGTTACTTGAGTCAGATATTAAGTGTGCCTATTCGTTTGTTTGTAATCACATTGGTCTTCATATAAATTCGTCTCAAAGAAACACCAAGACTAGTGAATAGTGATGGTATGACTTATATATGATGAAAATAATGGAAACATGGACGTGTATAGGATGAATGGAATGAATACATTACGTCTTGTATTTATAAGTCTTATCACGATACCAGTCATCACCTGTATCATTTACATACAGTTTATGGAGATGGTGTATGTACTTCTATTTGACTCATTTATTAGACCACAAATTTGAGCTTAAGTGGTTTTGGTGATGGCACATATGAATGCACTTATTATTGATTATGTTGGTGGTTGACAAACTGAAAGAGCTCTCTGATAGAAACAAAATTTTGGAAGAAGCATAGACATGGTATTATGTAAAATCCGATCCCCTTGTCTAACAATAGAAGAATAAGGGGATGGGAAAGGGAAGATAACTGAGGAGTAATTCAAACATTCATGCAATCAGAAGATCAAAGCTGAAAATTTATTCGAGAAGATGAAAGATTTTACCAGGGGAAGTCATGATAGATTCTTCACAAAAAAACGTGAGCATTATTTGCTGACGCTCTATATTGTTCAAAAGGGTAACCCAATAATGCAACAAAAGTTCAATGGATTTTAGGATGCATCTAAAATGATTTCTAAGGCAAGCAGGTCCCATACCCTTCTAGTTTGATAGGTTAACAATGGTCAGAGCCAAAAGGCAATATTTTATATATCCATGATTGTCATCACAAATATGTATTGTAACTGAAAGGTGATTCATACTGCTGTTACTAGTAGTAGGAGGAAAAATTGAAGTACTAAGCATGATAATCTAGAACAAATCCAAAACAAGTGGTTTTTAAGATAACCAACTTTGCAAAAACCAAGGCTAGATACTTCTTGTCTGAATATCTGTAAATGCAGTCAAAGAACCCCCTATCCATTTTCCAAGAAAGAAAGATTAAATTGACATTGTAAGAGAAGTTCTTCAGTATCCACCTCAGATGGAGAACAAAGGTTGTAGATAAGCTTGAACAAAAAGATATAGTGACTTGTCTCGACTCTGAATTGATGAGAGAAAACTCTTGAGCTAGAAAATTGGAAATAACCAAGGCGACTTGTCTCTACATAGATATCTAAGGTGGTAATTCCAAGGATTATCTTCCATAGGAAGAATGAAGTTTGATTGGAGCTTCTCTAGTGCTGGAAACCATGATCCTAGTTTTGTTAATATGCATCAAACTCTACTTAAGATCACAAAGACAAGGGAATCAGTAAACTTTGCAAATCATCAAGGATGGATGCCAAGAGAATGACATTACATAAGAAAATAAAGAACACGCATGTTGTTCCATAAAGTTGGAACCTCTGTCCTGTTGATTACAATTATGATTCCACAGTTTGAAAAGGTTGCAGAAAATCCTAAACTGCAACAAGCACAAACAGAAACTTTTATCACTAATCTCATCTAGCTCATGGTCAAAAGACATGCTAAACTTTTAAGATAAAAGCTCTATAGCAGAATTATGCAGGTTGTCAGACCATTTGGGGAAAAAATAATGAAGTGATTAAGATTGTGCATTTTTTAAATGATTTTTCAGTAATTCTTCAACCCTAAGTTGCCAGTTCTGGTATGGATTCCGGTTCACTAGTATGCTGATTTTTCTTTTTCCCAGCTTTGGTACAGCTGGGTTTGGCCATATATATATATATAATAATTCAATGTCAAATGTCAAATCAATACACAATTGCAATCAGTTATCTTCATATTGCTCTTCATCATGAGTATCATCAATGTCATCACTTGGTTCATTTGAAGTTGAACCACAAGCAGCCCCAACATCACTCCCACTAATTGCATCCTATGTATGAGCCTCCTCATCCTCTAAAAAGACTATGGCAACCCATGCAATATAAGCATCCAAGTGGGCACAATTAGGAGTTTCATCCTAATTCCTCATTGGTCCCTCTTTGTACTTCTCTTGCTTATGTGACAAGAGACACAAATTGGAATGCACGTAGACCAACGTCACCTTTTTTCCCACCAACTGATTGCACTTAAATGAATGGATAAAAGAGTATTTGTTCCAGTTCCGTTCAACTGAAGAAAGCTCACAATATGCTGAGATTGGAGACAAAGTCAATGTAACATTTGCAATTATAAAATATAATAGATAGCTTCCAAAGAAAAATAAGAAAGTTAAAAACTTAAAAATGCATACCTATGATAGAACTTTGATAGCAAGAGGTTGCAAGTAAACAAATCCTTGGCCATGGAGGTACCAACATGCATGAGAATCCTTCTTGTACTCATCTCTAAGAATGCCAAGACTTTGATTCTTTAAAGTTATAAAATTTCCAAACTCACTTTTGACTATGTCCTCTAAATCTAGATCTAAGAAGAGTCTAGTGAATGTTGCCTTGTACCCATCACTAACTACATCTCTATGTTGCCACCCTCCTAGGTAAAGAAAATATCTTTGTGTTGTAATATTAGGTAAAAAAAATATCTAGATGCAAGGGCATGATCATCTTGTTCAAGCAATCAATAATGATTTTTTAACCCATTTCAAAAATGTTTATGTGGAGTCATTCTCCTTAGCTACTATTATATTTAGGACCCATACTTTTTCTGTCATAGAGTTCATGAAATCATATATGTCGCCCAAATATAGTCAATCTATATTGGCAAACCTGATCATACTCATAATGGGCTCAATGAAATTCAAAAGATAATCTTAACAAGCCCACCAATTATAATCTAGAATCAATGCTTTAACTCTTTGGGCCCTCTCTAAATTTGATGATGACCATGGCACTCAATGCCTCTCGCACTTTCACAAGTCATCTCAAAATGATTGTGTGTGATGCAAATTGAGCCTCGGGATCTTGGCAACCTATATGGTGTTAAAGAAATAAAACAAATTAAAAAAGTAGATGATATAATTAAAATTTTATAGCAAACTTAAAGTAAATCAAATAATTAAATATTGAAATTTCATAAACATACTCCAACTTAGAGGACCTAAAAATGGCTTATAACATAGATAATTTGTTGAAAACATTTGAATCTGATCAGTTTCAATGTAGATTTCTTTGATCCACTCAATTTGCATGCCAATCTTCTTCATCATCACATTGAATGGATTGAAGGCATACGGTGTCCAAAACATGTGTCAACATCTTGCTTCTACTAATAAACATATTGCCCTACTATTTTTAGCATACTTTGTTATGACTTGGGCAACATTTTGAGAACCCACCATCTCAATCGCCTTTAGGAGGACGTTGGCAATGAAGTTTGCATCCTTAACTTGCCCTTCACAATCAATTACTTCCAAAACATTGCCCATTTAAGGCACAATACAATGACATTAGTTAAGGACTTGTTTTTGCTATCTTTACATCCATTAAAATCATGGACACTCCCATTTCAACCCATGAATCCTCATTGGCTCTACAAAATATTTTTTCTTTGCCAAGAAGGTGGTACACACCTTTCAATGCCCAAGACTTGTATAACTTGCAGGTGTCTAACTAATTGTTGTCAACATTTCTCACCAATATGGCTATTTCACGAGGTTAAAAAGAAGCCCATTGGCATAAATGCAATGCACAATGTGCTCATCTGCAATGTCCCATACCTTATTATAAAATTCCCTATGGGCCTCTTTTTTGGAAAAGAAAGGGGTTATCATCATTTTGGGAAGACAATAGCACAATGAAAGGATGTGTGGTTGCCATTATTAGAGAAGCAAAAGATGGATTTGCAAGTAACTTGTGCAATCCTTTCTTAGATAAAGGATGGGATTTTTAATTTGTTCTACCAATTGCACTATCTATTTCTTCTTGCTCTTTGATATAAGAGAGAATTTGATCCTTTGGCAACCCATTTTTGTTTGGTCCTAGACAAATTCTAGTTCCTTGGCCAATCATTCAACACAAGTGAGCTTTCACTCAACTATATGAGCTCTTATACCCATTAGAGCACTAGCTACAATGCCAAAGATAACCCCCACCTCTAGCAAACTACTCAATCATTGCAACATGTTGCCAAACAAATGATGTTTGGTTAAATTTGAAAGTCCTTTCCATCCCTAGGCCCATTGAACTAGAATTAGTAGCCATTATAAACTATATGGATACCTGTACCTACATGATTAAAAATAAACAAATATCAGGAAAATTGGAAAAAAATGTAACCCTGGGATACCTTGACATAAAAAACTATACCATTCAAGGGATAAGTGGAAATGATCTTAACAAGATCAATACAAAAATCATGTAGTAGCCCCTCAAAAGCTGATGTGGTCTTCTCCCCCAATAGACTTCACTAAGCTAGATGTTGATGTCGCAATGAGAGGGAACCCTAGTGTAGCAAGTGGTGGCATAGTACTTGGGGATTCCTCATGCAATTCAAATTACAGTGGATCCCTCTTTTTTGGTACTTGTACTAACAATGAAGTCAAATGGGAAGCTTTGATTGTAGGACTAGGGCAACAGCTTCCCAAAATCAATCTAAGTTAACAGTTGAAGAAAACCCTATAGTAATCATTAATGAAATTAATAAGGGAAAAAGTTGAAACTAGAAATGAATTCATTATGTTGAAGAGGTTCAAGGTATAAAGGAGAAGTTTGAGTATATAAGTTTCAAACATTGCAAGAGAAACTTAAATTCAAAGGTAAATTTTAAAGCCAATGGTGGCATTGATCAAAAGCCAATTACAATTATTTAGTATATACAACAATCATGCAAGAACTTGGAAAAATTTAAAACCTTTTCTCTCCTTTAAACCTCCATAAAACATAGTATGTTGTATGAGATATAGCAAATGCTTAGCTTGCTATGGGGATTATTGGGACAGCTATAATAACATTAGAGCATGATTAGATTAATTTCAAATTAGCGCACAAGGCTCAATAGATGTCCAAGTATATCTATTTGTAGTTGGCATTGAAAAGGTAGTTATGTAGTAAGAAAATCTATTGGTGAGGGTATGACACATCATTTCCATATAGGATTTACACTACAAATTATGGAGGTGATAATAAATAAGGATCTTAGGTCTTATGGTATTGTAATGTTGAGCTAATGGTTTTGAATGGGTTGTATCCTAGTCTGTATTTTTCTAGGGTTCTTTAAAGGAAGTGTACGAGGATGGCATACAAAATGAAATGAAAGAGCAAAAGTAGAGCCTCAAGGAAAGATATCAAACAAGCACAAGCAAATCATATTTTGATGTGATTCGCTAGCAGCCCTAGGGTTTGTTAAGAGCATTCTCAACGAGAAGGGTATGGTAGCAGGGAGGAGGTCAAAGGTCACTATCCAAAGGGATTCCATTACAAATCTAGAGAGGGCTTGACATCCCACCAATCTCAAATATAGACAACCATGGGAAGATAGTAAAGATGAGGCGAGAAATAGGAGTACCTCAAGTCTTTGACAGCAACATTGGAAAATTACTAGTAGGTTTGCATTTTCACTATCACCAAGGTAGACTTGAAGTAGGAAGTGATTTTACAATACCGATATTTTGTGGACCCTCAATGCACAAGTCTCATAAAGCGTGATGAGCCCAACTGGCTCCAACCAAACCCCTGTAGTATTTATTAAATCTTCTTGTGTTTTTTTAGTTTTTTAAAGAAAGTTTGTAGATAGAAGAGAAGGGGCGCATCATATAAAAGCTCATAAAACTTAGAATTGAGCTTAAATTCACCAGATGGAAGTGCATAAGATATTAAATAACTGAAACAAAGAGATTACAAGTTACAAACATACCCGAAATGCTCCAGATTATTTAAATAAGAATTTATTCCATATTGCCAGCCAAGAATGATGAAAACTGACAATTTCAAGCGTAGAATCCAACTGAATGCAATCTCCAGCCTGAAAACTGAAGCAAATGAAAGGTACAAGCTAGACGCCAATGAAGGAGATAAGAAACCCTCAAAGAAGAAGGCGTTTCTTCTCCAGAACTCCAAACGCCCTTGAGAAAAGTGCCACGCACTTCAATAAAATCATGTCCTCAACCAAGAAGTATGGCCAAGAAGCTGATCAGTCCTGACGAAGAAAGAAGCCAATCTCTCAACTCGTCTTGCCTTTTATTGAAGAAACTACCGAATACTGCACAAAAATTCTCATTGAAGCACTGTAGAACTTCTGAATTGAAGCCCCTGTTGTAGCAATAGTTCAACTGATCTTTCACAGTCTCACAATTACAGATCTGTGAAGAGTTATCGTTCTCGAGAAATAAAATTCCTGAAACCCTTGTCTAAGAGAAAATCCACGCTCAGCAAAGCCAAGAGGAAATATCAAATAATCAATAATCAATAATGAGTTCGATTTCTCCTTTGTTTGCATATAAAGCCAAAAGGCATGCATCCCAAGGAAATGATGCCACTTTCTCATTAAAATACATTTAAATGTATTTTTATTACTTTTCAATAGTCAAGTGAATAAATAAATGGTGCCCCTTTTTGATAAAGTGTTTAATATTTCACTTAAATAAATTTAAGTGATTACTTTATTATAAAATCAAGTTGACTTTATAATATTCCATCAAATAAAGTAAAACACTTTAATACACTGAAATATTATTATCTCGCTCATAACTCAATGTATTGATGTGCTGTCAGAAGCTGTCAAATCCTGAACTGCCAAGGCATGTTGTGAGCCAATCACTGAACTCCGAGGACAGAAATGACAAAACCCACCAAATAAGGCCACTGACCCTCTAACCCAACCTGTTAGCCTACGAGAGTCTGAGTAATAGGCTAACCACCATCAAACATGATCACGCCGAAAAAGGGGACATTACAGTCCGCCCTCCCAGAAATTGCTTGTCCGCAAGCAATCTGAACAGCAAAGAATCAACCACTCCACCAGGATCCCAAGGATAGTGCCATGAAATGTCCCTACTGTCATCAACTGTCTCCCAAATCTGATCAACTGGATCATTAGGCTGTACCCTGTCAATCTCAACAATATCTGTCACAAGAGATAGGAACTCATAAGAAAGCAAGTCAAACCGCTGACAACACTTGCTTCCTAAAACCGCACGAGATATGCTATCATCCAACATGTCTAACACGTGCATACTAGAATTGTGCATCCGAAACAGATCATGTACATGATGACTGAGAAAGAAACTGTGTAGACTCCTGACCATGTACACACTGGGAATCTCCTCAACGAGCTATGTCTGAAATCCCAATGCACTGACGGAATCTCCAATACTATGATCAAAGCTCACCCCTAAATTAGGGTCAAGAGTAGAATCAGCATCCACCTCAAAGAGCGGATTATCACAAGAAGATGTAGCATCCGCCTCATAAAGAGGATTGTGTACAAACTGAGCCTCATAACTGTACTGATCCCAATCAAACACCTCTAATCCCATGGGACTAGAAGCAAAATGATAATCCTCCTGAATCATCTCATGCTCCTCCTCCTCTAGAATCTTTTGTTCTATCTTCTCACCTTTTGCATTGACGAGAATGATAGATCGCATACTCCCATCCTTAAAACCACCTGGCTGGTCCGTTAAATCAGCAATGTCATCACCCTCATAAAACCACTCCATTTGTCTATTTGTACCCTTAGGCTTAAGAGGACAATTGTGGTTTTGGTCATAAGGAGCTTTGCAATAGAAACATAGCTTCCTTTTATGCAAATCATTTATTGTTTCTCGGTCCAATGGAGCTGCAAACTTCATTTTTTCATCAACAATTTCTGATTTCTTAGATTCTGATTTGCTATCATTATAGGATGAAGATGCTTCTGCATTTGAAGTGAACTTACCACGTGAAGCTGTAAGTTCCATGCTACGAGCTTTTCTCATAGCTTCGTGCAAGGTAGGTGGATCGAATGCCTTGATCCAACCTTTCATTGGCTCATGGAGACCTTCTACAAATAGAATGACAAGTCTCCTCTCTGAGATTCCGGTAACCATAACCGAGAGCTTATGGAACTCACCAATATAAGACTCCAAGCTACCCAACTGCTTCAACTGAGCAAGGTCTCTAAAGTAAAGTTCTGGATCACGCCTGTCAAACCTCTCAACCAATCTGTTAGTGAATTCCTGGTAAGAAGTGATCCTATCATGATGGAGTGTGACCATGCCATGGTGCCACTAGTCATGTGCCATGCCATCCAGGTGAAGTGTTGCAAATCTTATGGCATCCTCTTTTGTCATTGGATGTAGTGTCAAAAAAGTGTCTAGTTTGCTCACCCAGGCTCGAGTTGTGACTTTGCCACTGCCATCAAAATTAGTTAAAGTAAGTTTGTTGGTAGCCTGCCTTAGATCATTATACTTGTTTTCAGGCCTCCTATCTGTCCAGTTCCTGCCATGCTCTCTTTTCTGGCTTAGAAATCTATCGAAGTTAAGGTGATCCTTAACTCTTTGGGGCAAAGCATCCCACTCATCATGCTGTGTCATGATGTTATCTGCAAAATTCACATCACCTCCCTCAGCCACGTTCTCCTCAACAGAATCATTTCTGATAAATGTTGGCCGAGTAGGCCTGTCATAGGTGCGTACTGGAGTAACTGTCCTCTGTCTATCTCCATGTACACTACCTTTTTGATCCAGATCCCGATTCTCCCGATTCCGCCTTCTCTGAATGCTCAAATTCTGGACGTTGGTACTTAGCTGCTGGAGGATGTTCGCCACCTGTTTCTGTCCTGCAACAAGGCCTCTTAGTACATCTCTGGTATCTCTTTCTTCGTTATCAAGACGATTCCTGGAAGGACCTTCCTCATCCCTGTTCGCCATCTTATCAAAGCCAAAATCTTCCTCCTATTCGTCAAACGGAAACGCTGGAAATGGTTCAAAAGTACTTCTCTGATAACCAGGACCCCTGCGTGAGTAGTACCTGTCAAATCTGTCCTGATGTGACCGCATAGAAGCTGCTAACCCTCCAGGTTGGCAGGATCATAGCTCTGATACCACTGTGATGACCCCAACTGGCTCCAACCAAACCCTTGTAGTATTTATTAAATCTTCTTGTGTTTTTTAGTTTTTTAAAGAAAGTTTGTAGACAAAAGAGAAGGGGCGCATAATATAAAAGCTCATAAAACTTAGAATTGAGCTTAAATTCACCAGATGGAAGTGCAGAAGATATTAAATAACTGAAACAAAGAGATTACAAGTTACAAACATACCCGAAATGCTCCAGATTATTTAAATAAGAATTTATTCCATATTGCCAGCCAAGAATGATGAAAACTGACAATTCCAAGCATAGAATCCAACTGAATGCAATATCCAGCCTGAAAATTGAAGCAAATGAAAGGTACAAGCTAGACGCCAATGAAGGAGATAAGAAATCCTCAAAGAAGAAGGCGTTTCTCCCGTGAAAACCCCAAACATCTTTATCTAAGAGCCACGACTTCAATAAAGAAGCTACCGCCCTCGATAGAAAAGTAATGGCCATGAAGGTGGAGTGTCTCCGGCCGATGAAGGACGTTTCAGCTCACAAACTTCAGATCTTATTGAAATTCATCAATAATCGCACTAAAATTTTTGATTAAGAATCAGAGAAACTTCCTCAATTGGAAGCCCCTGTTGCAATCATTCAATCGATTCACAGTCTCACAATTACAGATCTGTGAAGAGTTATCGTTCTCTAGAGATAAAATTCCTGAAACCCTTGTCTCAGAGAAAACCCACGCTCAACAAAGCCAAGAGGAAATATCAAATAATCAATAATCAATAATGAGTTCAATTTCTCCTTTGTTTGCATATAAAGCCAAAAGGCACGCATCCCAAGGAAATGACGCCACTTTCTCATTAAAATACATTTAAATGTAAATTTATTACTTTTCAATAGTCAAGTGAATAAATAAATGGCGCCCCTTTTTGATAAAGTGTTTAATATTTCACTTAAATAAATTTAAGTGATTACTTTATTATAAAATCAAGTTGACTTTATAATATTCCATCAAATAAAGTAAAACACTTTAATATACTGAAATATTAATATCTCGCTCATAACTCAATGTACATGTGCCGCCGTAAGTCAGCCAACTCGAATCGCTAAGGCATGTCAGAGCCAACAACTCCAAGGACGTAAATGACAAAACCCAACAAGCTACGACCCTCTAACTCCAACCCGCTAGCCTTAGAGTCCGAAAGTAATAGGCTAACCACCATCAAACATGCATCATGCCTAAAAGGGGACATTACATAAACAAAGAAATGTGTTATGGAGTGAGGTTTCTCTCTATGGCAGGTCATTGTAGAGGCCAACACATGACAAGTGATAAGCAATGGATGGAAGAAACAGTGGATGTGACTAATGCTTCACTTGTATCTCAGGGCCACTAGGGGATTGGCTAGTTTTGTGCTATGTTATGTTAGTTGTCTACCATGCTTCAAGTCTAGTTTTGGGGTTCTATGCTTTGATGGGTTTGGGTTGATTGGTAGCCGTTGTATAAGCTTATCACAACATTTTTGTACTCAATTATGATTATCTAGTTTGCTTGTAGGAACTTGGTGTAGTGCTCTCTTTATCAAGGGCGGGGAGGCCTACAAAACCCCCACTTATCAATCTAAAAAAATCATAGAAAAGCTAAAAAATAACAATGAAGAAAACAAGAATATAACCCTACAATACATAAAACAATGAATAACATTATAACAACAATAAAATCAATAAAACGTTTTGAAAAATACATAGAAAGCTTGGAAATAATTTTACAGAACTTTTAAAAACTTACTTTAAAGTTTGGAATGATGATTCTCCTTGGTGCAAGCTAGTTGATACCCATAGCACTTATCAAACATGCCTTTGTGGTCCTTCAACACTCAAAAACTTCAACACCCTAATCAATGGCAAACAATGAGTTATGGAAATTTGGAGTGATAGGTAGGAATGTGTTTTGTGTTTGTAGGTTACTTTTTAGGTTTTAATTTCATGTCTGAGGATTTTTTGTTTTTAAAAAAAAAAAAATTTAAATTGTTTTTTGTAGCTTTTGAGGGTCTACACCCTATGAAGTCACCCAAGGTAGAGCCCAAACAACCTAGGTGCCCTCCAAATATTTTGGGCATGCCTAGGTCATCAAGGCCATGCCCAAGGCAGACCCCCAAACCCACTCAAGCTTGCTAAAGGGACGGGGCGGGGAAAAACTACTAACAAAACTTCAACCTATAATGTTCAAATAATTTAGTTAAAAAGGAGCATCTACATCTTTGCTATGCTTGTTCCTAGCAACTGGACCATGATTTTTGTTACAACAATATTCACCAAGTTGAATTGAATATGTAATAAAGGGAACAAAAGGGAAGAATCAACTGGAAGAGAGCTCTGGATGAAGGAAACATTTTATTTTTGACCTAGATAGACATAAATAATAAGACACAAAAAGAAACCAACATTTGATATACCTTGAGCCTTAGTTACCAAGTCCCCCATTTGTGCTATTAAAAAATGATTTTCTAGCAACTTTCAAGGAAGGTAAACTAATTAAAATATTTAGACTATTTTCTGGTGGATGTGATCCAAATCAACACTTCTTAGCTAAATCAGGCTCATAATTTTATGTACAAAGATGAATTTTCCCCATTATTACACATTTTATGGATAGTTCATCTCTAAAAATGTGAAGTGCCATGTTAAAATCAATTTTCTTAAACACCCTACCGTACAATAAATACCTATCATATATATATATAAACACACACAAAAACGATGTAACAATTGTGTAAACTCTTTGAATTTTCAGAGTCCAAATGCCAATGACAAGTATTTTCAGAAAAACTGTCCCCGAATGTATGACTGACAGTTAGAGCCAATCCTCAAATTACAAGCCTGCCTCCAATATGTCATCTCCTAGTGGCTTTTTTGTAAGTATTTTTCCTTTTTTCCTCAACAATAATTCTATGCCATGCCTGCCATTCTGCACATTGCTTCACAATGAGAAAACCCCTATTTATAAGGAGTCAACCACTATGATACAAGTTTTATGGCATCAAATTTATGCTGATCTTTTTTCAATTCCTTGGGACACTATTTTACCGTTGAACTCAAACTTGAACATAGTTTCTGAGCCTTGAATCTGTATGTAAGGGGAAGTGGAAATCAAATAAGTGCAATGTGTAAGAAAACCATGGTTGAAGCTTCAAAGGGAATCAATAATAACTGTAAGAACAAGACCATGGCTTAGTTCACAGTTTAAACAATAAACCATGAAACTAAACATATTAAATTATCCTTTTCATGTGGCCAAAATTTTATTTTTAATATTGAGGAAAGAAAAAGGATTGCATAACTAAGCCACCTAGTGGCAACCAAAATCCATGGTTAAACAATGTATTCTGCTACCGTTCGGTTTAATGAACCGTATGGGTACGCAAAATTTTTTAGGGTTTGGGCACGTGATGGGTATCGCAGGTAGGTATATATATATATATATTAATATATTATAAATATATATATATATATATATATATATACAAAAAAAAAGAGAAATATAGAGAATTGTAAAACTAAATCATTTCAGAGTATGATACTTGATCATTGATCAATGCCAAATGCCAAAGATAAATATTAAATGCCAATTGATAGTTGAAAAATATTCAAATAAAATTACTGAATTACAAAATGTAGCTCATGAAACATTGAAACATGATTCAATGTTCATTGTTCAAGTGCTCATCAATCATCAAAGGATTGTCAGAATCATCGTGACTTGGATTTTGAGCGGTTTGAACTTCAAAATCATCATCATTTGAACCCAAAGCGGATCCAACACCATGTGATATGTCATCAATATCACCCACATCATCCATAGTGGCTCTAGCAAGATCCTGAATGGTTGCATCCAAGTCAGTAGACTCGGGTGCTACATCCCAAAGCCTCGCTGCCCCCTGCCTGTATTGAGGATCCTTACGTAACAGAAGACGCAAATTGGAATGAATATACACTAAGTCTTCAGCTCTTTTTGCAGCCAACCGGTTACGCTTCATTAAGTGGATAAAGGAGTATGTACTCCAATTCCGTTCAGCGGCAGAAGAGCTTGCAACCTGGAGAGAAAACCAACAAAATTAAAAATAAAATAAAAAAATGCAAGATAAATTCAAGAATGTTAAGTGTTAAATTTTACAATACAAGTGGCAAAAAAAAAAAACTTGTGAGAGGATCTTGATTGCAAGAGGTTGGAGGTACATATAATCTTGACCATGGAGGTACCACCATGTAAGAGCATCCATTTTGTATTGGTCTCTAGCAACAAAGAGGTATGATTTTTTGATTTTCCTGTGATAAACATTCCAAATTCTCTCATGACACTTGTATGCACTTCTGGATCACTGAACATTCTACTAAATGCCGTCTTATACCCATTAGCAACTTCAGAATCTCTATATGGCGGTATTCTCCCTGGGATAGAAAGTACTTCAGTGGTATAGTACCTCGGAGATAGGGCATATGCAAGGAGGTGCAATGGAGTTGTCATCTTGTTCCAACGATGAAGAACAATTGCTTCCACCCTTTTGTACAAGGTGTCTTCAGGATCATTCTCTCTTTTTTGTATTTTTATTTTTATTTTTTCCAACATTGTGTCCATGCTATCATAGACATCCCCCAAGCATGGTTCATCTGTATCAGCAAACCGAAGCATAGACATGATAGGTTCGGTGAACTCCAATACATAATTCACACGATCCCACCAATCGTCATTCAAGATCAATGCCTTGACCTTTTGGGCCCTCTTTGAATTTGATTGCTTCCATATACCCCATTGGTTGCTAATAACCATTTGACTCAATGCATCTTTCACCTTCACAAGTCGTCTCAGAACAATTGTGTGAGATGCAAACCGGTCTCGGCAACCTAAGAACATGTTAATAGTAAGTTAATAACACATTTAAAATATGTAAATAATGCAAAAAAATTATTTTATTCAATTATGTAAAACATGACATAAATGATAAATGAAACTAAATAAATTAAATTTACCTTCAACAATTCCAATCTTGAAAAAGTTCTGAAAATTGCTTGTGACATATGGTGGTTTGTCACAAACATCTGGATCTCCTCAGACTCCTGGTATATTTCTTTCACCCACTCTATTTGGTTGCCAATTGCTTGCATCACCAAATTGAGGGAGTGTACGGTGCACGGTGTCCAAAAGATGTGCTCATATCTAGCCTCTACCAAAGCACCTGCAGCCCTGCAAACTTTTGCATTGTCTGTAATTACTTGGACAACATTTTCACTACCCACCATCTCTATGGAGTCAATGAGAATCCTAGAAATGAACTCTGCATCTTTCACTTCCCCTTCACAGTCAACCGCCCTCAAAAACATTGCCCCCTTGGGGGACACTGCAATAACATTAATCAATGGACGGTTTTTGCAATCTTTCCATCCATCGGAAACAATAGATACACCTGTTTCAACCCAAGAATCTCTAATTGGTTTTAGTTGGGCCTCTACAGATTTCTTCTCTTTTTGCAATAAGGTGGTACGCACCTTTTCATACCCAGGACTTGTGAAACCAGGAGGTGCACTATTTATTGCTGACACCATGTCCCACCAATATGGTGATCTCACCAAGTTGAATGGAAGACCATTGGCATAGAGGCAACGTGCAATTTTTTCTTCAGCAATATCTCTTGCCTCCATTTTAAATGCCTTCTCTAATGGACCTCCCTTGCGGGTGGTGGTTTCTGGTTCTTCATCTTCTTCTTCCGTAGAGGGTATAGACAAGAAGGGATGTCTAGAGGGCCTAACTATCTGAGTGGGTAATGTTGTTGTTTTTTCTTTCCGGAACTATAACTACTTTGTTTTCCTCTTGCAACCAATTTGTCAGCATCTTCTTGTTCTTTTATAAATGCTGCTATTTGTACAGTAGACAACCCCTTCTTATCTGGGCCCTCACACATATTAATCCCTTTACCACCAGGGCCCATAAAATGAAGTTTCACTCGGTAATAGGAGCTATTATATTGTGTATTGCAAAAATTACACTTCCAAACAAACCCCGCACCTCTAGGAATTTGTGAAATTCTTGTGGTATGACTCCATAAAGGAGATCCTTTATCAATTTTGAACTTTTGGCTTCCCTCCCCACCCACTAAACTTTGACTACTGGCCATTGTTGCAATCTATAAAAAAAATGAAAAAAAATATATATACTTGAAAAACTTCTTCACAAACTTGAAAAAATCCATCAAAAACTAAGAAACTTAAAAAAATTCATCAAAAGATTAAAGAATATGGTTTAAATGCATACCTTGAACACTTAAATCTCCTTTGTAGAAGCTATTTGCCACTCCACAATCGATCTCCTTCAAATGCAATCACCTCCCTTCAAAATGCTAAGATGGAAAGAAAATATGGAGAGAGCAAAATGAGAGGTAAAAATGAAATGTTTTAGTGTTGAAAGGCCTCATATTGGGTCGTTTTAGGGTTAAGAGGCAAAATAGAAATTAAAAAATTGTTTTTTTTTAACTTTTGGGCCCACTTTTTAAGTGCTAGGCCGGGTTCTCCTGCACTGGTATCGGGTACCCCCTGTCCGTACGCTTGTATGAATAAGGTGCACTACCTTCAGGTTCTCCCCGGCACCTGAGAACCCATTGTGGTTGGGCACGACTCGCAGCATACTCAAATACACCCACGCTAACTTGTATCGGGTTCACACCAACCAAAGTTCGAGGCCCATGGGTACAAACCACCAGAGAATTCCATTGTATCGGGCACGACTGCATACTACCGCTGCACTACGTGCTTAACTTGTATCAGTTCACACCAACCAGTTCGAGGCCTATGGTAATAAAACCCCTAAATATAGAATATATTGCAAGCCAAAAATTCAGTGGAGTAGTTTGCATTAAGGAAACAAAAGGGAAGGGACAAGTCATATGCACAATTAAGAACACCTATCTTCCCCAATAGCAGCACTAATGTGCTGCTTATCATTCAAATTGCTATATCAAAAATGGTTTGAAGCTATGATCATTAGCCTGAAGATTTAGTTTAGCACATGTCCAACAGATTATCTTCCAAACCAACCAAACTGGTTGAGGCTGCAAATCACATACAATAAAAGTAAAGTGATATTGGGTTAAACATTCAGCCAAACTTCATTATCATTGTTTATTAATTCTAGTTGATTCACTGAGAATCACTTGGCAAGTTGAACTGATGATTTCCAGCTGGTGAAACATGCAGACTCCTAAGGATTTTCCTACTCCTACATCCGCAAAATCTACTGCTGTAAGCTTTATTCAACTTCAATTGTACTAACTAAAAGATTCCTACCCTGCATCTTAAAAATCTAGTGCTATAAGATTTATTCAACCTCAATTGTATTAACTAAAACCAACATTCCAAAGGATGGTTTCTATATTAAAGTCAGTCAGAACTTTAAAATTAACATTGAAAACTTCTTCCTCCCTTTTCTTTCAAATGCATACAATTAGTAAAAACAATTCATAGTTTTAATTTATGTTTACCAAATCAGCGAAAAACCTAGGCATACCTGAGTACAGTAGGTTTTGTAATCAGAATTGAATTCAATTCACTTATGGATATGTCCAAGGTACACTTTTTTGTGCACAAATTCATTTGGAATCCTCCATGTGCATAAACAGACAATTCCAACTACATCAAGGTGATTCCAGCAGAGGGCAACAATTTCAATGTGTTTTGTTCGACTTTTGACCATCAAAATTGCACCCTAAAACATAAAACGACAATCATTTTCACTTGTGTTTTGTTGCTGAGTAAGCTGCACCACAATAAGATTCATAGTTGCTAGTGTAAGCAGCACCACAAATTTCTTCTAATTCTGCAGCCATTTTTGTGTTACGTATGCTCTTGGTGTAGTTTTGGATTTTGGATGGCTCTTTGCATAGGTTAAATGATTTCACTGAGGATTTTTGAAGCATTTAAATGCTTTGGAATTCATATTTTGCATTGACTGAATTTGATTCTTTGTGACCATAAATATTCATCAAATTTTTCACACTTAGTTACCAAGAAGATGAACAGTTATGCCTGGGACATAGTTACTATTTACTGTGGCCATGTGCTCAGGAAGAATGTTACTCCTAGGACTCAAGCCATAACAAACTTTTTTTGGATCTAAGCTTAAAGGTATTCTGGAATGTTTCTATTGAGAATAATCTTATCTCAGTACAAAACTGCTGATTACAAAACAACCTACTCTACAAAGAACATGAATGTGAAGCCTGACTCATGTAAAGGGAAAACAGCAAATACCTTTTGGCCAACAGGAATCACAACTGCTCCAAATAATAAGTTTCATTGGTACATGCAGGTGGCAACGTCTTTGGATTCCACATGTTGCTTCTTGTTACAAACTGGAACATCATTTTTCACTTGGCATGGTAACTCTACAACAATTGAGCAGCAAAAATCAGCAGCCAGACTCCCAGAGTTCTTAAAAGTAAGTTTTATAATGAGATGAAAATGCTCATATACTCGTCCTAATTTCTTTATCAGTGATTTTCTTAATAAAAGCATGTTTTTATTAGCTTTTCTAAATTGAACTGCAAAGAAACATATTGTTCCTAAACATATGAGCCAGCATTTTTTATATTGGTGAATTCAAATAATACATTGAGTAATATACTAATAACTGGAGAAAGTCTTAGCACACATCTTACATTAATGCTTGAAACGTTTCTCATGTTTTAAGCTTTTGATGACAACCATTATATTTTCAGCCTGGTACTAGTTCAAAAGCTGTGAAGGAAGGGACAGAACCAGCAGCCTTTTGGAATGCACTGGGTGGAAGGCAGAGTTATGTAAGCCAGAAGCGATCCCAAGAAACCAGTGGAGATCCTCATTTATATGCTTGTGAATTTGACAAGGGTTCGTTTTTTATTTGCTTGGACTGTGACTTTTTGAAGCTTCTCAGGATTAGTTTTCTTTCTCTTTAATTAATTCTATGCTTGATTACATTGAAAAGGCTAATAGTTAATTTACTGTTCTTGCACTAATTTGGTAACAATTGTAATCTTGCTTCAAAACCAATCTTTTGAAGAAATTGGCAAATTGGCACTAGAAAATCTAATTTTCTGTGTTTGTTGTTTGTTTGAAAATTGCAGGCACATTGAAGGTGGTTGGCACATTGCAGCACTTATATCTTCCAGATTGATAAGAACTAGCTTGTTTCACCTTTTCTTTGTCAATAGTTTGCTGAGTTCTCCTATCAAGATTGTATTGTCTTGTAATTTTGTATTATTTTTGGCAGCTCATAGAAGTCTTCAACTTCAGTCAAGATGACCTGCTAACAGAGAATATCATGGTACTGGATACACATGGTGAAGTTTTTATCTGGATTGGTCAGCATGTAGAGACTAAATTGAAGCAACAAGGTTTTGAGATTGGCCAGGTGAAAGAAAATGTTTTTGATAATAATCTGTGTTTGCGTTGATTTTCAAATCTATCATATGAATGAATGTAACTAAAAAGACTGTTTATAGTTACAAGATCATTATCTGTGGAAATCACTTACTCCTACCACCTTGTGCCTTCATGTAATGCGTGCATGTGCTTGAGAAAAATGTGGCCTAGATATCTCTGTGGCATCATTACCTTACCATAGTTTCTAATTGAAATGGTACAAAATTTAGCAGAAATACATGGAGCGTGCAGCCTTATTTGAAGGGTTATCTCAAGATACTCCACTTTACAAAGTAACTGAAGGAAATGAACCATCTTTCTTCACTAGGTATTTTGCATGGGATGCTGCCAAGGCTGTGGTACGTTGTCTATTATGTTGAAGACTTAAAGTTTATCTAACATGTGATATCTTAGTTAAATATGCAGATCTAGGGCAATTCATGTTGAAAATTTAATATGAGTTGACAAAAATAATAATCTTCCTGGCAATCGACTTTCTTATAATAAAGTGCTGAAAACTTGATTAATTGCCAACTCGTTGCATTGCAGACAGTGATCAGTAAAATGTCACATGTTTCCATATAACTCATATCTGGCTGTTTTGAATGTTGAGCATTCTGTGATTATTTAAGTGTTTTTAATCATTGCAGATCCAGGGAAATTCATTTGAAAAGAAGCTTTCAATTCTTCAAGGAAAGCCTGCTCAAACTGTTGAGGTCAGAACTGTAAATATATCTGATTTTCAAATGCTGGGTTTCATGATATACAGTATATACTGAAACAAACTCATATTAAGTATTTGTACAGAAATTACAAAACCGACTTTCTGATATCACTTCTGGATCCAACGGAAGTCCGGAGCAGATTTCAGATAATTCAAATGGTGTTAGAAAAGGTGTTTCAACTCAAAAATCAGCTGCACTGTCTGCTCTGTCTGCTGCTTTTACATCAACTAATGAAGAGAAAAATCTAAATAAAGTGACCAGAACATCCTTCAAGCCTCAAAGATCAGCTGCTTCTGGAGAATCACCTATGACCTTAACCGTTCAACTAGAAAGCAGTTCACCTGCAAACCCACCTGCCAAAGTTGCAGATGAAAAAGTTTCCGTAACAATTTCAGGTTGGTGGGCTGATCAGGAATTATCCTGTGAATATTTAACGTTAAGCTTGATAAGGCCTAAACTGAATAAATTGATATTCTTAGAATATATGAATGAAAAGGTTTCTAATTTCTAGTCGACTGTGATATTCTGTACAAATCTGCATATGCAGAGAAGGATGAAACAAGCATTACAGAGGATGCTGAAAGTAAGTTGACTGAGAGTGAAGGATCAGCCACAGAAAATGGCACAAAATTGAAAGAGTCTGTTTCAGATGGTCATGGACAAGAAATATCTAAGGATACTGAAACCAAGCCTGAAGAAGATGGATTTTCTAGCACATACAGCTATGAACGGTTGAAATCCAAGTCCACAAATCCAGCACCACGAGTCAATCCCAGAAAAAGAGAGGCAAATCCCTAGGCCTTTACTTTAACTTTCAGCACATAGTTTTCTTTTATTTCAGAGTTTATGCTGAATAATGCTAAAACAAAGAGGGTGAACATATTAACTGACTGCTGATACTTGTTTGCAGTCATATTTAACACCTGAGGATTTTCAGAAGATATTTAAGATGGACCAGAAAACATTCTATGAGCAGCCCAAGTGGAAGCAACAAAGGCAAAAGAAGGCAGTAGATCTTTTTTAACTGGCAGCATTAATGCTCTTAGAAATTATTTCATCCTTACTGAAAATCTTATTTATCTTATATTTCAGAAGGACATAAGTTTTGTAGGGCTTTCTAGGATGTGGTTTGGAGTGTTGATTCTGGTGAGTATTATTGCCAAGAGTGAGATTAATTGCATTGCCACCATATTCTTTGATTTGTATTGTACACCATTCTAAATAGCCTAAAGTATAGAAAGAAAGGGCAGTAATTTTCTGCTCTCTATTTTACTTTTTTTTGTCCAGTAGTTAGCTTTTGTGCCTATTTATTGAAGGCTCCAAAACTTGACCATCAGAGAAAGTGCCTGTTTATGCTGTTGATTATTGCTGGGATGGAAAGCGAAATTGTTAAGCCCATTTAAGAATAAATTCATAATAAATAACATCCCAGGTTGTAATTTCATTTTTGTTCCAGTTAATAAGCGTATGTAACTGCCATTACCGTATAAGATGGAATTGAACACGCAAAATGCATAGTGAGATGTAATCTAGAAGAACTGACATTTACACATATAGATTCATTATCTTCCTTGCTATAGATTTGTTATGACTTATCCTCTGATTAAACCTGATGTATTCTGATGCTTAATTTACAAGAATATGCATTGTATTTTTTATGCTTAATAAGACTCAAACACATAGTCACCAGGAAATTTTGGTTCAGTAATCAAACTGGGTTCTCTCTTGACTGGTTGATGCAAGTTTCTGTTTAGTACGCTAGAGGGATGAGTTTTATAAAACTCCATAGCACCAGGCATCTACATTCATCCCTGTCATCGGGCAGTGTTCACTTCACTGCCATTCTTGTAACCATATCAGGAAAAATATTTTATAAACCTCAATTTATCATGACAATCGCCACTTGGCCCAGTCAACAATCTGATTCTCTGATCACTGGGACAGCTCCCAAGGCTGTCAGTTTGTTCCTCTGGTTGCTGGCACGATTTCTGAGGCCAGTTAAATAGCAAATAAATTGTAGCTTTTTCAATTGACCTATAACACAATTGTTTTATGAGTTTTCCATCAAAATTTCATTTTCAGTATTTAGTATTTACATTGCAGATTTGGATTTTGCTAAAGTAACCAAACATTGGATTGATTAAGGTGCACTCTAGGGCACTCTTTCTTTAGCAAATACCGATTCCATTCTCATTGAGTTAAATCCTAATTACTCCTTTATGATCTCGGCACCCACATTTTTTGAAGGTTTTGAGCTTGGTTAAAAGCAATAAGATTATGAAAAATAACATGCATCATGAAGGTCTATGCTGCCTCTTGATCCCACTGCTGACTGCCTAGTTTGGTTTTAAAAAAGAGAAAAAAAACTCTGGGCTTCACCAGACGGAAAAGCAGCATTTGTTCCCTTGTTTGGCATTAAATTTAAGAAACAGCATTTTTATCTATTATTATGTGTTTTCCAATTTCATGTTTTTCTCCCAATTAAATCCCACTTAATTGAAAAAGAAATCTGTTGGTTTGCCGAGTCAATCCTAAGAAAGACTTAAGCTACTATGCTTGTAACTAATTCTCAGTCCCCAGTTCCCAGTCCTTGTGCCCCACATTTCCCGGTAACTACATTTAAATGTAACATAGATTTACCCTTATCCATTAACTCCTTACCCTTATTCTTATATCCACATTCCACAAGCCCTATTTCAAAATGGTGCTACCCTCCACACAAATGTAACTCAAGTCTACTGGCAACTATGTTATAAAGCATTAACCTTTTGCACTGACATGATTGTCTCTAGCAACACTCTTCCATTTTATTCTTTATTGTTTCATTTTGGTTTCAGCTTTTGTTGACATGGTAAACTCACTCCTTTGAAAACCGTGTGATAGCTGCAAAGCGTCTCCTTTTAACACCTCTCATGTTATAAACTTTGTGGAAACAATTAACAGGATGTTGAACGGCATGTTTTGCAGACAGTCATGTGTGACTAGTATACTACACTATATTAAGCTTTAAGGATTCTAGAATCCTGGATTGATTACATGAATTGCTTCATCAAAGGTAACTTAAATTGGAAAGAGGACTTACCATTCTCTGGGGCTCGTCTCCTTCGCACAGCACGAATTGCCCTCGTACAAACAAGTCCTCTACCATTTCTTGACTTCGAGCGCAGTTACTTCTTCGCTACATTTTCATTAGGAATGCGGCATGGACAGTCCACAAGTTCTGCCAAAGATGACATCTCGCAAAAATCTGTTAAGGTGTGAAAGGGTGCTTAGCTAAGAGACTTCCCTTGTTATTATGGTTTTTTTTCAAATTTGGTGTTTTTTTTTTAATTTTCCAAAACTTTTTAACATTACTTTTGTAAACATTAACAACACGCTGTAGAGAGGGGGTCCACTCGACAATTATTTTAATGTCCCACAATAGTACAACGTTAATTAACTATTGCGAGGACTGAATGATTGGGGTCGGAAAAAGCTGAAGTGTAGACAAAACGCACCTATGTATGTAACGTTTTATCATAACCCACATCCCCCATCCCACGCGCCCTGACAAAAAGACTTGACAAACGGTCAAAGTGCACCGACGGAAAAATTTGACGGACGGACATTAACTCGCCCCTTGTCGTCGCATGTCCCGTCATCAGGAAAACATGTCACTGTCGACAGGTTTGCCGGTTTTCAAAATCATATTTTGAAATGGACAAAAAGCCCAAAACGTGGCATTTGAAACCATTATTTGCAAATAACAAAAAGCCCGGACGAGGTCCCATTTCCGTCGCCATTTTCCACACTAACATTTTGCAAGTTGTTGGAGAGCAATGGGAAGGAGTTGCAAGCATTCAAAGACCAAAGCAGTGCGGCCACCCTCCATACAAAAACGCATTTGACAAGCGCGGGCAGCTAGCTAGCTAGCAGGTATGTATATCTACCAAAAATATATGCCATTTTGCCATTCTACCTAGGAATTGTGAAGAAATGAACGGCTATTCATTGCGAATATGGGTTTTCATTTACAAGAAAACAAAGGGTTTTCCTTGGGAAAAGGGGTTTTCATTTCAAATGCAAAGTTGTTTATGTGTTTTTGTGTTGAGGGTTTTTTAATTTTCATTTCCTCCCGTTTGTTGGTTTTGAAATTTTGTGATTGCCAAATGAAATAACTAACAACACATTGTGGAAATACGAGTGAAATAACTGAATAACGTTTATAGAAACCAAAAACCATGCGAAATATATTACAAGATTGGAAAACACAATGTGAGTTCTACAATGAAATGATATATTTTGAAAACCACATAAAGCCCAGAACGTCGCCACTATTGACATTCTTATTCAGAATGGACAAAAAGCCAAAAACTTGGCATTCAAAATCATAATTTGCAAATAGCAAAAAGCGTAGACGAGGTCCCATTTTTGCCGCCATTTTCCACACTAACATTTTGGAAAACACACTGTCTCATTAAACCCTTACTGTTCTAAAACCCTTTACAAGTAACAACCCAATTGGTTACTCACCCCTCACCTCAATTTGGTATGTTTTGTGATTATCTTGAAAACATTTTGTGAATTAGATAGTAAGAATGTAATGAAATTGGAAAACAACAGGTATTATGAAACTTGCAAGGCACAATGTTGTTATACATTGTTTGTAGTGTTAGAAAACACACTATCCCATGTCAGTTAGTTTGTTATGAAGAATTTGGTTTCGTTATGCTTCAAGAATGTAATGAAGTCCATTTTCAATTTTTTGAACAACTCTTTGCTACAGTTCAAATGACATTTCACTTTCTTCATCTAATTGGAACAAATAAAATGCTCACATTATTTGCAGTGTTGGAAAATACACTATCTCCTCTCAGTTGTAGAGGGTTTTACAAGACTATATGGGTTGCTTGTTTCTTAACACCTAGGGTTTTCCAACATGATTTTTTACAAAACAGAATGAATGTCTTGAAAAGCTTTTGTAATTTAGACAGTGGGAATGTATTGAAAGGCCCCTTCAAAATTTATAGGGACTTTTAATTTGAGTAAAAACTGCATTTAAATTTCGTACAATTGAAAAAAAAATGCACAAAAAAACACAATGTGGGTTTTCAGCTATTTGAATCTCCTTGTTTAAATGTAAAGGGTTGTTTCACAGTGGGTTGCTTGCCTCTTAACACCTATAGTTTTGCAACACGGAGTTTTACAAAATAGTATGAATGTCTTCAAAATCACATCTATAAACAACGATTTTGGTTTGCCCTCACAATTCTTTGCTCCTCCTAGGGTTTTTCATCTAAAAGGAGAAAGGGGATTGGATAGGGTACCAAAATGCAAGGGTTTACACTCAAAGTCTATGTAAATGAAATATTTTATACTTGATTAAGATGTCTTAATGCTCTGATCTAAAATTGAAATGATTTAATGATGCAAAACTTAGGAAATGTAAAGTATTGTAAAACACAATGTGATATGCAGAAATGCCTAAAAATGCAACTAAATGATGAAATAACAGAGCAGAATGAAAGGGGAGTACCTGGAATCTAAAACTTGTTGTTGGGAGATTCTGAAATCTTGAAAACTTGACTGAAACTGCTGACTGGGACACTTACGCCAAGTGGGGCGACTTAGTCCCAGTTTTGGGAAACTTTGTCGGAACGGGAATCTGCTAAATGGGTATCTAGAAATGTCAAAATCAGTTTTCAGGCCCAGAAGTGGGACTAATTCGCCACTAGTGGCAACTTAGTCCTCCTGCAAATCTCAGGAAATTCGAGACAGAATCTTGAAATCTTAGGTCTACACTTTATTTTCTGACAGGTGTCTGCACTTGATTCTACAGAAAACAGGGTAGAAAGCCTCTCCAAGCTTGAACTAATGTGATGTTGACTTGACTAACTTTGTAGACTTGTTGACCACCTTTCAACACCTAATTTTTTGATAAATTTGTATATTAAAGTTTTCAAACACATGCAAAAGGGGGAAAATGATTGAGGGTTAGAGAATAGGGGTTTGCCTTGGTCAAACCCCACTTTGGTAATCAAATCCTAAACAATGAAATGAAATGAAATGAGTATGATAAATAAGTAACATGCAAATTCCATAAACTTACCAAACCTTTGATGCTCAAAATATGAAGATATGCAATGAAGTGCTCCAATGGATTGACTTGATAATGCATGATTTGCTTGTGAAATAGGAGAGTGTATGAGGATATTGTAGGAGATCACTTGAATGAGTTAGGAGATGTAAAATGAGGAGAGAAACACTTATTTATACCTTATTTTATTAAAATTTCCTGAAAGTAACACATCATAGGCCGACCTCAAGGGTTAGAGAACAAATTCCCGCTAGAATTTTAAAATTATTTTGAG
>VDFB02325276.1:0-11050 GCA_007258455.2 Sequoia sempervirens | reverse complement strand
TCAACTTTGTGTCTTTTAGATTGCAGTTGTTTATCAACACCATTAATTAAACTCCTTTTATTTCTCTTTTAATTGGTTATTCAAAATGCCATTTCACTTTCCTCATCTGATTCGACCAAATAAAATGCCCACATTGATTGTAGTGTTGGAAAACACACTATCTCCTCTTAGTTATTCCCTTGTGAAAAGTGTTTGTTTTGTATGGTCCAAAAATGTAATGAAGTCCACCTTGATTTTTTAGAACAATTTTTTGGTGATGTAAATATGGCATTTCCCTTTTTTCAACTGATTGGAACAAATAAAATGCTTGCATCATTTGCAATGTTGAAAAACACACTGTCCCATGTCAGTTAGTTCGTTATGAAAAGTTTTGTTTTGTTATGCTCCAAGAATGTAATGAAGACCACTTTGAAGTTTTTGAACAACTATTTTCTATAGTCCAAATGTCATTTCACTTTCTTCATCTAATTGGAACAAATAAAATACTCACATTATTTGTAGTGTTGGAAAACGCACTGTCTCCTCTCAGTTATTCCCTCATGAAAAGTTTTTGTTTCGTATGCTCCAAAAATGTAATGAGGTCCACGTTCATATTTTAGAACAACTCTTTGGTGACATAAATATGGCATTTCCCTTTTTTCATTTGATTGGAACAAATAAAATGCTTGCATTATTTGGAGTGTTGGAAAACACACTGTCCAATACTAGTTAATTCGTTATGAAAAGATTTGTTCGAGTATTGTGGAGCTAAAAAATTCTATTTAGAAAACTTACTGTCCTATGTCAAAAAAATTATTTAGAAAACTCACTATGTTGTGTCAGTTAGTTTTGTTTGAGCTTTTTATTTGTTGGCAACATATATATAAATATATATAGTATGCATTGTTGGAAACACATATTGTCCCATGTCAGTTAGTTTAGTGCGAGCATTTTATTTGTTCTAAATTATATGAACTGCATTTATTTTTAAATCATATGAGGAAATTGAAATCCAAGCTTTTGTGTAAGTAAGAGTTACTTTAAATTGTGAAGGTCAATGGACTTCACTACATTCCTACTATCTACAGAACTAAAGGTTTTCATTAGACTCATGTTGTCTACATTTAATTATGTGAAACTAATAACTTGTAATTTTCCTGGGACACAGAGCACCTAAGTTGTCTTGTCCATAAAATCTTTTTCAAGAACTTCCCTAACATTATTGTCCTTTTTAGAGAGTACAAAATTTATTTGAATAATCTTCCTCTTGAAGCGTAACTTTTAATGCATTTCCAATCAATGTTGACCACAGTTTGGGTAACTCCTCTTTTATCTCTTTAAATCGAAATTAGGAAAGTAGAGTTATCTAAGGTGTGTTGATAATTGAGTGGAATGCATTAAAATTCACTTGAAGAGTAGGAATATTCAAATTCCTATGTACTATTTTTGAAAAGGATAATAAGTTAGGGAAGTTCGAGAAAAAGTTTTGATGGAAAAGACAATTTCATGGAATGTGTTGTAGGAAAATTTCAAGTTATTAGTTTGGCAAGTGACAGTTATGAAGCTTCAGAAGTAATAAATAAAATAGTTATTACAGTTCATAGTGGAAAATATAGTGTGTTGTAGAAGATATTCATGATAGAATTTACTTGTTCAACTCCATCCATAGCAACATCTCTCAATTTCTTTGTCTATAGAAATTGTCGTGCAATATGAAACCTCTTCAGTTTGTCCACTTGTGCATTGTCATTCGCCCTTTGCTTATACTGTGCATGCACCCTCCTCGACTTCTCAAGAGCATGGAGGATCTTTTTAGTCAATACATTAGGCATCTCACTCATACTACTCTGGTTCTTTTGAAGTGTTTTTAGAGAAGAATCCTTTTCATTCCATGCATTCTAGTACCTGTTGCCTTCGATTCTGCATTTCCATTTTCCCACTTCACATAGTGCACATCCTCCTTTGTCAACTTTTGAAGAGGAGGAACAATCTCTTTAGTCAATACATTATCTATCTCATTCACTTTGGTTTGCTTCTTTTCAAGTTTTTTTAGAGAAATTTTTTTTTGATTACATACTTTCTACTACCTATTGGTCGAAAGTTATGCATTGCCATTTTTCGATTGCGCATATTGCACATGCACCTTCCTAAACCTCTGAATAGTAGGGAGAATCTCTTCACTCAATACATTATCTTTTATCTATCTCATTCAATTTGGTTTGCATAAATTTCAAAGGTGATCTTCATTACATTTGTATTGTGTACTAAAAAAATATTTTTCATTGTGTTCATATCATCTATATATAACTGCATGTTGGAAAACACCAGGTGTAAATTTAAATCATGAGGGTGACAAACCAATTGGGTTGTTACTATGTTAATCGGAAAAGGTTTTGATTACATTCTTACTATTTTCTAAAATTTTAGGTTGGAAAACACTAAGTGTTATAAAACCTACAACCTACATACTATTCTAAAACTCTTTACTAGTAGAAACCCAATTGTTTAGTAACCCGTCACCTCAATTTGGTAAGTTTTTTGTATTCCCCACCTGCAACTCCTCCCCGTGCTCGCACAAGCCATGGGGCCCAGTTTTATCAACCAACAAGAGTACGGGAAAACTAACTTGACAATGTCATTATCTCCTTGCTACCATTTCCCTAATGTTTGCTCTCGTCCACTGGTTTCATCACTTTTATCCCCCGTCTGGTGGGCCCCACACTACACCATCTCATCATTTTATGTATGTTTATATGTATGGTTTCATGCGTTTTTGTATTTACATAGGTGCATTTTGTCTAGAGATTAGTTGTGTCCCATTACATTCTTACTATGTACTAAACAAAACTTTTTAATTACATTCTTATTGTCTATATATAACTGCATGTTGGACAATAGTGGGTGTCTAATCAAATCGAAGCCATAAGTGACAAACCAATTGGATTGTTACTACATTGACCACAAAAGGTTTTGAATACATTCTTACTATTTTCTAAAATTCCAGTTTGGAAAACACTGGGTGTTATAAAAGCTACAACTCACATACTATTCTAAAACCCTTTACAAGTAGCAACCCAATTGGTTAGTCACCCTCACCTCAATTTGGTAAGTTTTTTGGTTTCCCCATGTGCAACTTCTCCTTGTGCTCTTCACCCTTTAGGTTTGAGCATGAAGATTGAAACACAGAGTGTTATCCAACATGTAATTATTTTGTTCATTATCATATTTAATCAATGTGATCACATGAGCTATTTTTTGGTCAATCAATATTTTCATTGACTTCTTAACCTTTATTCTTGAATAGATGATGCACATTGTGCTTTGCAACCAATGTGTCTTGCAATAATGTGTATTTTTTCAATTCTCTGTATAAGTAATGATATAAACAGAAGTTTGACAGTGGTGTGTGGTATCTTTCTTGTCTGTATTGTATGCCCTTATTGATTATGCAATTTATGGCCTCTTTCATATGCCAATAGAGATGAGTTTAAGATATATCTGAATGAATGTTTAGTGCTTCACAATTCCAGCATAATGGAAAAATGGTAGATATTATTGTTGATATATATTACTAGTGTTAGCGATAGGTTAAATTGGAAATTAAATTCCCATTGTACAATTTAAAATGTTTGTTTATTATTTGTACAAGCTAGCATGTTGCAGTCAACACAACATATAATCCAATATCGGTGAAGTTTGGAATGAAGTGAATTCTTTGTAGCACCAAATGTCTTTAATTTTCCAATTTAAATTATCGCTAACACTTGTCTTTCTTCTAGGTGGTTGATATAGGCGAGGAAGTAAATTTGAACAAAACAAGGGCAGGTGGATTGAGAAGGATGCTTCAGGAGACATAAAGCTTTTGCACTAAATACAGGCGATTCTAGCTGTCATAGCTTGAATTGCAAGTGTCTTGGACAGTTAAATTTCCAAAATTTATTTTGCATTTAGAAGTTTTGATTTATATATAGATGAGATACTTAGTGTGGGGAATGCAAACAATTTGTAGTTTAATTTAAATAAAATAAATGTTACATTATTGTGTGTATTATATCCCAAAATTTTATGTGAATCATGTTTCCTCATTGAAGTGTGAGTGTTTCACGGGAAATGCTTAAAGCATCAGTGAAGGGTGCTACTGTATCCTTTTAATTATCCTTCTCATAATTGATTTGTGTTAATTTTAGGATGATTTATGCAACACTACATCGATATCATTTATCACCCAAAATAGAATAGGAACCTTTGAATCCTTGGTAATTAGATCATATATATTTCGAAAAGAACATAATATTTATGATTTTACATTAGAGTATTGCTCCTTTTAAATCACGTACCTTTGTTCAGTTGTGAAGCATTGTTGCATAGTTGGGTTTCATAAGGTTGTGAATAAGGAACATTGTTATTGTAATTGTTTTTATTTAATATATATACCATACAAACTGCAAAGGTGAGGCCATAATAACACATAAATGGCCATTAGGCTTCCCAAATTTTGTAATGGAATTGTTGTTTTGTAAACACAATGCAAAATTTCTATAAACACAATGTGTTTTGAAATGTAGAAGCCTCTTTACAAATATGAGTTTTCCTTGTTGCCCATTTTGGAGGTTTAGAAACACAATGTGTTGTCAATTGTGCAAACGCCTATGCCGAAAAGATGCACCTATGTGCATACAAAAATGCATAAAACCATACATAAAAACATACATAACATGATGAGACAATATAGTGCGGGGCCTGCTAGACAAGGGATAAAAGTGACGAAATCGACAGACAGGACCAAATGTGAGGGAAACAAGACCAAATGTGAGGGAAATGGTAGGTAGGAGTTAATGGTGTCGTCATGTTGGTTTTCCCACCTCCTGTCGGCCGATAAAACTGGGTCTCGTGGCTTGCGGAAAAAGTGTTATTTTCAGAGCTTTTTTCTAGCACGAGAAAATTGGAGGTGAACTGACATGTGCATTTTTGGTTTGGAGAAAGAAGGGTGAAAACACTTTGTTTCCATCCTGCACGTAGAAAGCTGAAGGTTGGAGTGCACATGGAGGAGTTGGAGGAGAAAATTGACCAAATCAAGGTGAGGGGTACTAACCAATAGTGTTGCAAAGGGTTTTACAACACTATTTGGGTTGCTTGTTTCTTAACACCTAGGGTTTTCCAACATGATTTTTTACAAAACAGAATGAAGTGCATACTATGAAGTAAACTATGCATTAATGGTTAATAGAGTCCCCCTTAAATGAGAAATGTGTTATTTGATAAAATAGAACCCCATCTATACGTTTGTATATCTGCATTTCAAGACAAAGCTTGGGTATAAGTAAAGGCAGGCTTCAAAACACATTATGTTTCCCAACCTACACTACACAACATTCACCATTGTCAACAAGTTTATTCATTACTGCCAATAATGGCAAGAAATTGGTGTTCTTATTATTTGTAATGCACACCTACATATACTAATTTAAAACCAAGGCTTGCATGATGATGTGGAGGCTAACACATACAAGCAGGTTATGCGTGAAGCATGCAATTTCTTATATACTTGAAACTTAAACACAACAATGGAAGGTGGATTTGAAGAGAGTCTATACTTATTTTGTAAACATTCCATGTTACAAAACCAGACGCAGCAGCTGTGCAACCCATTGTGAGACAAACTTTGCATTTAAACAAGGATATTCAAATAATTGAAAACCTACATTGTGTTTTTTCAAAATATAATTATTTTATGCACTTTTTTTTTCAATCATACCAAATTTAAACACAATGGATGGTGTGATTTTCAAAAAATCATACTATTTTGTAAAACTCCATGTTGTAAAATAGTATACATGTTAAGCAACCCATCGTGGGAGACAACCCTTTACATTTAAACAGGAGATTCAAATAACTAAAACTCACATTGTGCTTTCACCAATACCTCTCGCTATATATTCTACACGAAAACCCTAGGAAACCTTAATCAATGAATACCTATATTTTGCATGCTTTCTAATTTCTCTAAACGTTATTTAGTTATTTACCTCTAATAATGGGTTGTCAAATATTTCATTCGAAATCACAAAAATTTGAAAACCAAAGAAATGTAAAGAAACCAAAATTTAAAAACCCTCAACACAAAAATACATAAACAACTTTGCATTTCAAATGAAAACCCCTTTTCCCAAGGAAACCCCTTTGTTTTCCCGTCAATGAAAACCCATCTTTGCAATGAATAGTCATTCATTTCTTCACAGTTCTTTTTAGGAAGAATGGAAAAATGGAATATATTTTTTACGGATAAACATACGTGCTAGCTAGCTATCTGCCCGCACCTGTCAAATACATTTTTGTATGGAGGGTGGCTGCACTGCTTTGGCCTCTGAATGCCTACAACTTGTTCCTGTTTCTCTCCAGCAACCTACAAAATGTTAGTGTAGAAAATGGCGATAAAAATGGGACCTCGTTTGGGCTTTTTTCTATTTGCAAATAATGGTTTTGAATGTGACGTTTTGGGCTTTTTGTCCATTTTGAAATATGATTTTTAAAACATGATGATGGTTATGATGCATCTGACATGCATTTTTGTAGGGAGAATAGCCTCATCCCAATTGTAAAAGGTGATCTCCCTACAAAACCACATGGCTTACACATGATAACGTATTTCCCTTTTTTAGGGATACGACATGTTTGATTATGTTATCATGTCAAAGACATGGTTTTTCAGGGATAATAGCTTGATTTTACTACATTTTGTAGAGAGATTAGCTTTTTCCTTGCAATTGGATGTGGCTATTCTCCCTAGAAGAATGCATGTCAGAGGCATCACAACATACAAAAATACATACACCACATGATGGGACAACGTACTACGGAAAACAATTGGAGGTTGGATAACATTGTGTGTTGTGAGTTCTTTCATTCTGCACGTTGAAAACTGAAGGTTTGAGAGCACGGGGTGGAAAATAGTGTGTGTTGTGAGTTCTTTCTATCTCTACATGTTGAAAGTTGAAGGTTTAAGAGCATGAGGTTGGAAAACATTGTGTGTTGTGGTTCTTTCATTCTGCACGTTGAAAGCTGAAGGTTTGAGAGCATGGGGTGGAGTTGCAGGTGCAGGATATATTTTTTGGATTCAATCAAACTTTGTATTCCTTAAGTTGCTCAAAAATTCTTCATAGAGTAACATGTTAGTTTTTGGTTTTTTATTTACACATTATCATCAACATAGTCTTGAATAATATGACAAATCATGTCATAGAATATAATAAACATTGCTTTCTAATAAGCTGCACTAGCATTCTTCAAGCCAAAAGACGTGAATTGGTAAAAAAAGTGCCTCGATGTATAATGAATGTCATTTTATGTTGATCCTCATGTACAATTTTAATTTGCTTATAGCCTAAGTAACCATATATTAAAGATGACATTTCATTTCATGTTGTTGATTTGAAAATCATATTAATATTGGGTATAGTAAAATCATCCTTTGGACACAATTTATTGATGTCTCTAAAATATATGCATATTCAAATACCTCTTGAGCTATTACTTATAGGAAGAATGTCGAATACCCATTTGGAGTAGTAAATTAGTCATATAAACCCAACAACTATCTAAAATTTTAAAATTCTTCTTTAGATGCATCTTTGTAAAAAAATTTAATTGGTGTAGCATTAAAATGTATGACAAGGTGATGCAATAAAAGAGATGGGTCCAACCATATCATGTTAGCATAAAACCAAAAAAAATATCTACAAATTTAACTAGTTGAGTGATAGAAATTAATTACTTTTATAAAAACTATATACTCTAAAGGACTAAGAGAATTTGCAAGTTTAATCATTTTAGGATTTCAATACATTCTAATGTTCACATCATTAGTATCTTCAACTACTAATTTAGAGCCATATTGTAATTATTTTTTTGCATGGGAAGGTCGAGTTCCTCATCTATTGGTTCCTTATAGATGTTTTTACCAATAGATTCATCATTACTTTTTTTATTTTAACTTTTTTGGTCCAATAGTGCCTTAGAGAGGTTTTCACTAAGGGACTTCACTTTTTTATAATCTTTTCTTTTCTTGATTTGTTATGACTAAGGAACTCTTCTTAATCATTTTGAAAGAAGTATAATGATATGTGTTATTGTTGGTACTAATCAATTAGAGGTTGAGGTTAATAGTAAGAATAATGATTCCATTGAAAATATTGGTGGTGATAAAAAGGACCTCGTCTCAGTGTCAAAGTAAGATTCCTCAAAGATCACATAAATATCACTAATATCCACATACTAATCACAAAAGGGTTTATTGAAATATATGTTATGTGATTCCTTATTCATGAGCACCTAGTCATTTTCCTTTGTAATTCATGATTTACATAGTTTAAATTTTCTTTAGGATATTCATTATTTTGAAAATGAGTGGAAAAACCATCATTATATAACCAAGAATCATTCGAGCTTCCAACCTTCCCATATAGAAGAAAACTTGACTTAATGAAAGAAGTTGTACCAAACTAATGAGATAGTTGAGTTGTTTTCTTATTTATATTGGGTCTACCATGAATTTTAGGTGAAAGGGGAAGTTTACCCACATATGAAAGGCATATTTTAATTCATATTCTCTACAACCTTTTTTTATGACCTTGAAAAGTAATTTGGAGGGAAATATTTTAGATTTGGATGAGAGATTAGCTATTTTTATGTATGGTAATTTTTTTAATTGTAGGGTCATAAATTTATCCATTATATAGTCATTTTTAGTAATTGGATTTAAAGTATCACTGTGCCAAAATTGTACAATGTTAGAAAGGCTTAGAACTAGTAAGGATAATTATCTCTATTCTTGGATATGAAAATTTGATACATTGGTGGAAGGTTGAAAAAATGACTTTCATGGCATGAATCCATGGTTGATTGAGAAGGATGTTGTATGAGAGATCAAGATCAATGAAATGTAACAAAGTTTGTTGTGTGACAAACCTAACCATAATAAGAAGGTGAATATTACCCATTGATTGATGTTCTACATTATCATATGTCTTAATGGTGATGAGATTTGGTTCTAGTTGCTACTTCAAAGAATCAATATGTTTGGCTAACATTTAAGTAAAAATATTCACTCCTGGTCCATTATCTACAAGTTACCCATTTAATTTTATGTTTGATAATTATAGCATAAAAGTACAAAGGGAGATTATGGGATGTTCCAATAAGAAGGATGTAATTTTGGTGAAAAGTAAGTTGATTCCATTAAGATAAGTGACCAATGAGCACTTATAATTAGGATGTATTGATGTTCTTGGGGACTCTTGTCTCTTATTGGAATTTATAAAATATATCCTTAGAAGAAATTAGTCTTTTTAGAAGATCAATGATAGAAAATTGGGGAGGATTTTTTTCAAGTTGCTCAATAAGGATATCCTATAAGAGTAGGGAGCAAATGCCTTTAGATATTAATTTTGTTATGCTTGGTTGTGACATCAAAACCTAGGGGTTTGATTTTTATGGTTGAAATATGGTTATCTATGTATTAAATATGACCAACATTGTTGTAATAGGAATGAGAGACTTTATTGCAAGTAAAATTATATATTTGGAAATTTTGACATTGATTTTAATTTTTTTGATAATGTTTTAGAAATGGATCTTTGTATATCCCAATTGTTGATTCTTCACTATGGATGCACTTTTTTCGATTCCAAAATCACCTCTATCAATCAAGTCTTATAATTAGTTTTTGTTTCATACACCAATTTGTTAATTTTTTTGTGATTTTGTGAAATTCATTATATTCATGGTATTTATACTAGGTAAGTTTAGTTTATGGAAAAGTGACCATGTTTGTAGAAACCAACTTGAAAAAAATAACCTCTAATGGTTCCCCTAAGGGATCATATTTAATTTTTATTAATTCTTGTTTAGGTTGACCCCTCAATATGGTAATATTAGAGTAATTTGAGGGGATTGAATGTGCTTTGAATCTTTAATGAAATTCTTGTTTTTTTGGGAAAAAATTGGTTTTTTGAATTGTGTTTGATTTAGATAGTCTTTCTAATAAACTTTTATCAATCCTTTAGCATGAATAGATTTATCAACTTGAAATCCCTTTTTATGATATGTTGAAGGATGTAACAAAGTGAACCTAGAATATAAAAGGCCATTTCTAGATTAAATTTTGTAGCAAAGATACTAACTAACTATTTTTGGGGTGGACCAAGGAAACCTACTATTGGTGTTTTTTCCAGTTGAACCTCTAAAATCCTCTGAGGATATGGGTCATATATAAGAACTTCAAGATTAGTGGCCAACGAACGGGAGATGGATTCTACACTTTTCTCCCTTGCACTTTAGGCTTTGCAAAACCTAGGAGGGTGGTCCTACACAATGTACCTATAAATTTATGTAGCCAAATGACCATGTACATTGCAAATAATAAAATGAATTCTCATGTAAGTTACTCAATAAATGAAATATTTCAAAAGGATGGATAATCCTTCACAACACTCAACATTTAGAGCATGAGAATACAAAAGCACATTACACTTCCAAAAGAAAAACATAGAACAAAAGAATTTAAAAGTTGTTTAATTTAAAGATTATTTCTAAGAATGGGGAAAGACAACTATGCAAGAAAATTGTCTACCTTGGGCTACAAAGTCACATATTATGCACATAATACCATAATGCTATAATGTAATCTTGATGACCTAGGAACTTCTACCACATTATGATAGAAAGGTCTACTTAAGCCTGTCATGAAATCATACTTAGTAATCCATTTGAAAATACAATACCCTCATTACCTACTTGCAATAATTTACACCACTCCTTGAATGGAAATCAAACAAAAAAAAAAGTCAAATAGAAAATGTGTTTTAAAAATATCAACAACTTTGTTATTTCAATTCAAAAGGTATTGCATCCCAAACATGGAGACAACCACATAATAGTATGTATTCATATCTATGCATTCAAGCTACAAGAGCATTACAATATATGGACTTACAACATATGGACCTTTACCTTTATCATTTAACAATCCCAATCCACAACCTCTTTCATGGCCAAAACCTAAAGCTAAGAGCCT
>VDFB02325275.1:0-36772 GCA_007258455.2 Sequoia sempervirens | reverse complement strand
CACGAAATGACTGATCAAAAGCTAGCTTTTCTCTCTCTCTAACTTTTAATTTAGATTTTAAATTTTATATTTATTTTATTATTTGAATTAAAATAAAAAATATAATTATAATTATTCTACAATAATTACGATTTTAATAAGAGAATTAATTATAAATCAAATTAATTCCAATAGCTATTAATTATTTTTTGTAAATTCATAAGAAGACATAAATAATTAAAATAAATTTAAAACTTAAGTCTAAATTATATATTAAAATAGAATAAACTAAATACAAAGTGAAAATATATCAAAATACAAATATTAATAAAAATAATAATTTAAAAAATAATAATAAATAATAAACGTATTAAATTAATAAATAATTAAATAAAAAAGAAAAGCTATTTTTAAATTTATTAGATTTTTTTAAAAAAGGGGTAAAAGTTTATTCCATCAAAAAATCAACATTACAACTAAAGCCAAAGAGCTTGAACATCAAGGACCACCGGGCCCACACAACCCCACAACAACAAAGAACCAATGGCCAAACCAATTAGCCCCCTTCAACCCCCTGCCAGATCCTAGATTATCCTCTTGAATGAGCATCTTTAACCTTTGGGAATATTCCAAGGGAAAATGCTCCCAACCATCCACTTGCCAATTACCCCTCCTCTCAGAGGCCCATTTAGCTAGATAGGCCACCACACTGTTCTACTCCTTGGGGATATGGGAGACAGAAACCAAGTCTAACGAATTAGTAATTCGATGAATCTGTTGGACCACCGGGTATAGTTGCCAATTTGCCCCTTCCAAGTTATGACTATTCAACATAGAAACCAAAACTTGAGAATTTGATTCACATATGAACCTACACCATCCAAGAAAACACCCCTTCTCTAATGCAATGGTGATAGCACAGGCCTCCATAAGATTATTAGAATGATACCCCTAAAAATTGGAGAAAAATAAAATAACATTTACAGAACTATCCCTATCAATACTGCCAACCCCAAAAAAGCTAGGGTTACCTCTAGAGGAGCCATCATAATTAAGCTCCAAGACACCAGCAAGGGGGCCAACCATCTACCATCCCACTGAATCTTCCTATTGGGATATTTCCTTCCTCTAGAACAAGCCTGCCTTGAACCACCACCAACGATATCCAGCCTCTTCAGTACCACCAAATCTTTAGCCCCGAGAGAGGAATCTACCTCACACTTTACCTGGATAGTTTCTTAAACCATGCGCAAGATCCTCTATCACACCTGAAGAGTAGCCAATCCCCCCCCTTAAAAATTCTATGATTCCTTTCCAACCAAATTTTCCATAGAATGCAGAAGGACCCTATGCTCCAGGCCACTTGGAGATAAAAATAATGTGCAAGGGTGTGCCCAAAGTCCTCAAAAAATTGACCATAGATGAGGCATCGATGCAAGTCTAATTCCAATCCATCTACCATTGATGCCAAATGATCCTAGAATATGTGCATTGAAAAAAAATGCGAGGAAGATTCCTCACAACTACCACATAGAGTGCACCTAGACGGCCCCTGAAATCCTCTCTTCTGAAGATTATCCCAAGTGAGACACTTGTGGGAAACTAGCCAAAGGAAAAAAATACATTTAGGCCACACATACTTATTCCACACCCACTTCCACCAAGGAACCTCCTCCCCACCATATTTATTCCTATCAAGTTCCTGGTACCCCACAACCACTGAGTACTTCCCTCTAGGATCAGGACTTTGAGCCAAGATGTCACTCCTCAACAAAGAACTACAAGATCTACCAGCCAAAATGTGAGATAACTCATCATGAGCCTCCTCAGAACCTCTAGGTGGACAAGCTCGAGAATCCTTCCACTTGCAAACTTCAATTTTTCCCAACCTCTTCATCTCTTTGAAGTATTCCACATGAGACCAACCAACCTCCAGAAAGGTGTGATAAAGATTCAATAATTGCGGATGTGAGCTAATGATTGATGGTTGTCCATCCCTAGAGTCAAACCAGAAAAGAGTATCAAATCCTCTATTGCAAATCCAAAATAGACCCTACTTGATTAAGCTAGCACCCCTTTTGAGAGTGTCCCATATCATAGATCTCTTACTAGCCAAAGAGACCCTAGGTATATCTTTCCTATCAATTCCCCTCAAATGTTTTGAAGCTAGGATTTGAGGCCAAGCTTGATCTTGATTAGTGCACCACCACCAATAAAGCTTGGCATCCAAATCCTGGCCCATGAAAGTAGCCTGCCTCAAGCCCAAACCACCAAATTTATTTGGTCTATAGATGCTCTCCCACTTAACCAAACTCCACTTTGAGGAGGACAGGTTACCAACCATATAAGTTGTCTAGCTAAAGCATCCAACTCCTTAATAAAACTAGCTGGAACTAGCTACACCATACACCTGTAAAGGGGAAGTGCTTGAACCAAAAAATTTAATAACAAAACTCTTCTTACATAGGACAACCATCTGTAGGTCCAATGGATGACCCGCTCACAAAATTTATCCAACACATTGTTCCAAGTTCCCCTTGGTAGAGGACCAATTTAGAGAGAGGAATACACAAATACACAAAAGGAAGCACGTACCAATTTGAAACCTCAATGTTTGAGAAATCCTTACTTGAATTGTGGGAGGAGTATTAAAAAATAAAATAGAGGACTTAGATTCATTGATCCTTTGGCCTGAAGTAGCAAGATAGATATCCAGTGTACGCCTAAAGTTAGTCACTTCCTTGATTTTGGGAACCCCCAAATGAGCGGTATCATCCACGAATTGTAGATGAGATTGAGGAGGCAGACCGTCACCCTAGTGTCATCCATGAATCAAATCCTTCCTCTTGTGGGCCTTCAAAATTCTCCTAAGCCCTCGGCCATAATAAGAAAGAGATAAGATGATAGGTGATCACCCTACCTAAGGCCTCTAGAAGCCCCAAAGAGAGTAGAATGCTCACCAGTAATCATCACTAAGAATGATGTAAAGACATAACACAACTCATCACCCAACTGATCCATCCATTGCCAAAACCAAAGGCACTGCACACTTTCTTGAGGAAGTTCCATCTAACCGAATCATAAGCTCTGGCCATATCCAACTTGATGAACATTTCCTTTTCCTTAGAGATGTTCATAGAGTGGATAGCTTCAACTACAATAACCACTCTGTCAAGAATCTGCCTACTTGTCACAAAGCCACCCTACTCCTCTGAGATAGCTTTGTTGAGCCACAACCTAAGTCTCTCCACAATAAGCTTAGATATGATCTTATAGACCACATTGCATAAGGAAATTGGCCTATATAATTCCAGTGAATTTGCACCATCCCACTTAGGGAAAATCACAAGGAAAGTGGAATTCATTTCCCTCAACATCTGCTTGCTGCTTTGTGATTCGTGGACCACATCTAAGAGATCAAATTTAATGATCTCCCAAAATTCCTAGAAAATATTGATCGAGAAACCATCCAGGCTAGGGGCTTTTCATTTATTCATCTTAAAAACCGCCTCCCCCACTTCCTCTAGCAAGATGGGAATACAAAGAGCCACATTCACCTCATTAGGCACAACTCAAGGAATACACTCCAAAATAGGATTCTCTTCCAAACTAACATCAAGAGAGTCCTCCTTGAACATAAAAGAATAAAATTGAATAACCTCATATGAAATGTCCCTAAACAAAGAAAGTTGTTGCCTCTAAGAGGACAACAATGAGGAAATCGAGTTACCATGCCTTCTAGCTTTGACAGAGTTAAAGAAAAATGTTGTATTCCTATCTCCCTCCTTCAACTAGTCAATCCTAGACTTTTGTTTCCAAAAAGTCTCTTCCCTTAGTTTCTATTCACTTAACTCCTTCATGGTTTCCCCTTCTGGTCTAAGGGAGTCCAAGGTGGGCCCTTGATCCCTATTCTGCCTAGTGATAGTATCCAACCGGTGCTAGGTAACTAATTTTTCCAAAAAGATATTCCCAAAACTTTGCCTATTCCACTTCTTAAGCTGATACTTCACATATTGGAGTCTCTTAACAAAGGTGTACATAGCTGTACCATGATTTGGAATACCTTTACTCCACCACTCCCTCCTTAAATCCTGCAATGAAAACACCCACAACCACATGAGTTGGAATTTGAAGGATGGGCTCTTAGAAGCACCCATCATTTGCATAGATAAAATTATAGGCTAGTGATATGAGCCTTTCCAATTCAAAATCTTTGAGCCGATAATCCAATTACTGCCAACCCAAAAGCTAGAGACCAAAAACCTATCCAATCTTTCAGAAATGTAACCTTCACCACACCTCCTATTACTCTAGGTGAACATACCATTTCCTGGCTTTATATCCACCAAGTTAATAAAGGCCATGTTATCTCTAAATATCATAGAGGCAGGCTCCAACCTATCAATTCCCCCTTCTTTTCCTATAAGCTGCTAATACCATTAAAATCCCCAACCAAAATCCAAGGATACAATGGAGTTAAAGAGCACACATATCCAATGTGGGCTCAAAGGAAATACTTACCATGCTGATTAGTTGAAGCATAAAAATTAGCGCACAAGAAAATTTCACTTGAATAAAAAATCGAGGCAACCATAGATAAATAATTTTTACTTGAAATCCACCAGATAAGAGATCTTGTGTGGGTCCCAAAGACATGCAATTCCTCTAGCACTACCTTGAGCCCCAATGCATTGGAAATGATCTCTAAACCACACCCGAGTATCCACTTTGAGCATACCTTCCACAAATAAATTTAATTCTCGAATAAGCAAAACATTAGGAGAATGAACCTTAATTAAATATTGAACAACTTTTTGTCTAGGGATGCTGTTCAACCCCCTTGCATTCCAAGAAAGAACAATCATTTATGAGAGACACTGAAATGGGAGTCAATAGTCTTGACTAACCTTGACTCCACCATATTCTCTCCTGCTAACTTGATTTTATCTCGATCTTTCTTCCTTCCTAGCTTAAAAGTCTTCTCAGAGCCCCCTTTTTAAAATTCTTTTACTGGAATCCTAGAATAGGTGCAACCTTGCAATCTTTCCCTAAATCCTATCCCACAACTGAATTGGTATCGGCCTTGGCAAAGCTAAAGCCAAACTGTCACCCCCATCATTTCTCCCAAGAGGGGCCAATTCTGCAGGAGTTTCAAGAACTTGGTTTGTTTCCGTCTATGACTCAACCCTCTCAGCCACTAGGCCATTAGTATTGGCATCCACTAAGGCAGTGACTGGCACTGCCCCCAAAGTATCCATTCCTAAGATCATCCCATTTGGGCTTTCCTCCTGTAGAATACTATCTTCCAAAGCCTCAAACCAGTTATAAGATACATCACCTTGTCTATCCCAGAGAGTTCTCTTTAGGCCTCTCCCTTTGTTATGGTTCTTAACAGGGATAAACCATCATTATCAGAATCCCCCTCAGCGAAAGAGGATTTCCATTTATTTTGTGAAGGAGGAGAGCGAGAGGGAACCTTAGATGAGGCACCACTTGCAGGCCTCCCTTAAGAGCCTAGTTTTGGGCATTTCCTCTATAGGTGATCATACTCATGACAGAGTTGACAATGGAAAGAAAGAGATTCATAGTCCAATTGTTGAATCCATGAGATAGATTCGAATTGAATTTCTAAGGAATTTGGAAATGGATGATTTAAATCAATTTTAATGCAAACATGAACATAGGAGATTACCTTCTTGTCCAGTGTTTGTTGAGAAGGTCCCACTAGTTTTCCTAGCAACATAACAATCATGTGTAGAATGTCGTTCCTCCAAAACTCCATCAATAGCCACAAAAGTCTCACCTAGACCGAGACCCTTAATAGAAGCTCCTTCATCGGATTGAAGCCCACATGCCAAGGTTCAATGAATAACCCTGCTTGATTATATAAGGACCTCCCTTGAAAGCCTTGACCCGATTTTCCATGCAGGAAAAGATCACCAAAAAAATAATTATTGGCTGCCTACATAAGGTCTCCATATATCCCTCAGGGTTCCAGGTTCAATGCGCCCATGACTCCAAGAAAGGAAGAGAAACCTAGATTCCCATAAACTTGAAAATTAATGCGTGGTTACTCAAATAACTAATATCTTTTGCAATTGAATCTAGTTGAATAACCAAGATGGGTGGAGTAAAACTCCTTTCTAGGCAACCATTTACCTTTGGCATGTGAGGACCCCCATACTGGGATGAAATCCCTTTGTTTAAAGACTTGCTTACAAAATCCATCGCTTTAGAATGACCAACCTGCACCGGGACTACCCCTATCACATCCTTAGAGAATGAAAAATTCACATTCCTATCCATACCTGTAGGCATCGCCATAACAACTGCATGCACAAAAATAAAGAAACAACAAGGCACCCCTAACCGCTATTCCACACCCAAACAAGACTAACTGCACAAAATAGAAGAAAAGGATATCAAAACAACCATGGCTCATGCAAAGGACACCCCCTTGATGAAAAGAAAAACCCCCCACCCACGCTCCACTACTACCATTGAACACCTCTACCACTTCGTTAAACACATGCACAAAAGGAAGGCCACATGCAAGTTGCAATCACACCTTGAACCCCATCATCCGTCTCCACCCTTAAATTTATTAGAATTGAAATATTAATAAAATATTATTCTATTTTTCATTTCAATCTTATCAACTTCTTTTCTTTTCTTTGTTTTTAAAACAAAAAGTTTGTTTTTAAATTGTTAAATAATTTTAAAAATAAAAATAGAGAAAGTTATTAGAATTGAAATATTAATAAAATATAGTTCTATTTTTCTTTTCAATCTTATCAACTTCGTTTCTTTTTCTTTTTTTTTTTAATAAAAATCCCACTTTTTAAATTGTTAAATCATTTTAAAAATAAAAGTGCGAATGGTTGAGATTAATTGCATTGTCTTGCATCCTTCTCCTCAAACTTTAATCATTGATTTCAAAAAGGTTCAAAAAGGTCGAGATTAATTGCATCATCTTGCATCCTTCTCCTCAAACTTTAATCGTTGATTTCAAAAAGGTCATCCATTTCATATAGGGAACACTTCGACATAATAATTGAAAAAAGTCAAGTAGATTAAGAAACTTACATAAAGGGAAAACAAAAATTCTAGTTGTTTTTTTGAGAAATGAAAAAAACTTATATAGAACTTAGGTTTAGAACAATGACAAATTATATAAGAATACAAAATTTGTATTGTTATAAGATGAATTTAAGTAGTATGATTTAAATAAATTTTTATTTAAGGTGAAATTTTATTGATATATAATACAACTTCTTTTTATTAAAATTATTTTCAATATTACAAATAAAATTAAAATGTTAATATAATATTATAAATAAAATTAAAACTTTTAGTATTATAAATAATTTTTTTTTTTAATATTTATAAAATCTATAATATAAAATATAATTAATATACAATATATTAAATACAATATATCTTATTATAAAATCTCAAATATAAAACTAAAATAATTTCAATAAAAAATATTCATTATAATAGTTATCTAAAATTTAAAAATATCATATAGTACATAAACATATATGCATATACATATACATATATATACATATAAATTTATATTTACATACATATACATATACATTTGCATTTACATATATAAACGTACATACATATACATATATACATATAGAAAAACATTATACATGTACATATACATGTATATGTAAACATATATATTATATATACACACATACATACACATACACATACAAATACACATACACATACACATACACATATCCACATAGATATTCATACATATACATATACATTATACACACATACACTTACACTTATACATATCCATATAGATATGCGCATGTAAATATACATACATATACATGTACATGTACATGTACATATAAATATACATACATATACATATATGTATATCTATATATACATATCTATATATATACATGTACATAAACATGTATATGTATACATATATATTATATATACACATATGTATATGTATATACATATCCATATATATACATGTACATATAAATGTATATCTATACACACACATACACATATTCATATAGATATTCATACATATACATATACATTATACACACATACACTTACATATATATATATATATATATATATATATATATATATATATATATCAACTAACAAGTGCCCCCCTCTCCCGTCCCGTCCCGTCCCGTCCCCTTAAAGAACCAAAATAAAAACTAAAAAAATCATTTGATTCTGAATTTAAGATATTTCGTTGTATTTGAAAGTTCATTAGGCTTGTTTTATAAACATTAATAGAGGTCAACAAGGCTGGGTGCATGTGATCATATGGGCAATTGATACCCAATCTCAGTACAGTAATGCCAACACCTATGTGGGCCTGCTTTCTTTTTATTAAACTTTGGTCTTCGTGGTATTTGAGTTGTCATTATGAGTTGACTCAGATATTTCTCTTTCTTTTCCACTATTCAAATGCAAATTGGGAGGTTGACAATACCTCATTCCTATTTCATTTCTCTATATATCCATCTTCTGCATTTTCTTTGCACAGTGAAAGGCATCCAAAAGCATTTGAACTCAACTAGAAAAGCAAGCTCAAAGCATAGAATTTCGTAGAAGATGGCATCACATGTTAGAGGTCTTTTGCTTTGACAGTGATTGTAATCAGTGCCGTTCTTGTTCAAGAGATTGAGGGAGCTTCTACCCCTCATCATGCGCCTTCTCCTGCCCCTTCAAGCCATGGTCAGCCATTCAAATCACCATCACTATAATCCTCACATTCTGTTATTTTTTCTGTGAGTGGCATGCTATACAGTGCTTACAACTAAAACTTTTGTGTTTTTTTCTGATTTGTTGCAGGTGTGGGGATTAAGCAGAACATGAATGGCTATGCTTTTGTATTGGTGGGAGTGGTCTCTGCTATACTTGTCCAGGCATTTCATGAATTCTCATTTTCCTCCTGAAATTTGAATGGGTTGATCGTGGTTGCCTACATTTGGATAATAAATTGTGCTTGTTGACCTGAGAATAAGAGTCATATGGATATGTTGCGACCATACCAGACAATATTATTTATTTAATTTGAGATAGCAATCTCTTCTTTGTATTGGATTCTTTTTCTTTAATCTCATTATTACCTCAATCAGGCTTTCCTAAATTCTTCTGTCCATGTTACAGAAGTTAATTGGAACATATTTGTTAGTTCCAGTATAGAATTTTTCTTAAATGGTCTATGATGGTGATTAAAGATAATTTTTATTTTTGGAAATATTAAGTTTGACAGCAAACTGTATGAGATGGGAATTATAATAGATTAAAATAAATAAAGGTATTTTTTTGGGAGATATCTCCCATAAAGACACAATATGGTTGTAAAGAGATAAAATGATTCTTTAGTAAAATTAGTTTTGTGTGAATATATTGTAATCAATTAATTTAATTTAGAGTTGTGTGATAGATTATATAACAGAATTTAGAAGATCTAAAAATAAGTAGAAATGAAAATATTTAGCTGATTTCAATATTAATAGATAGTTATTTATTGTTTTGATCATATTTTTTTGTATTTGTTAGAAGTAGACAACCAAAATATGAATTAGGTTACCTTCAAAATTTGGTGGCTTGATTTCAAGCACTATAGGTTCAATCTCAAGTGTCATGGACTTGATGTTTTTCATAGATTTGATTTATGACACATAGATCTAAACTAATGATTTAGACTTCCAAAATATTTTTCTTTAATTTTTGATGTCTAATAAGATTGAAAGAACTATGATGTTTAAAAAACCTTAGGGAATTTTTCTAGACCATTAGGGTCAAGTTCTCCCAAGTTAGACCCCTATATTGATTGAATTTATTACTTTGAGATTGAAGATTTAAATACACCGCCAAAAGCCTACGTGTGGCCTATATGTAGATGATTTAGAATTTAATTCTTTGTTCCTTAGGAAATCAAAGAAAGCTCTAATAATTTCTCGTTGTTTGACCAAATAAATTATTTACACACTGAAACTCTAGATTAGATACCAAAACAATGCAATGAGTCACAAAATCATGTACCAAATGGGCTCACAAAAAATAGTAGAAAAGTACGAGAGCATTGGGATTCAAACTTAAAATTTTAAAATTTAGATTTAATCTCAAGCACCTCAACATTGATCTTGAGTGACACAGGATTAAAATTTGGTAGGGGAAATACAAGTCTTGAGGCAAAGAGAAAATGTATGGAAGTGGATACAAATATAGGCACACAATAATGATAATTAAATGGTAAATGTCTTAGAATAAGTACAAGTGGGAGTAAATCATGGATAGGGATTGGAACATGAGCCAAACATAATGCTAAAGTGTGTCAGTTATCTCAATAGTTGATTATATTTGGACATTACATCAAGATAGGCCCAAAACTAAATGGGAATAGGCATGAGTACATTCAAAATTTACTAATAATTTTTCCCTCACTTTGAAATGCATGTGAATATAACATGAGTATGCATTTAAAATAATACATGTCCATTATCAATATTAAAAAGTAAATATGGGAATATAAGCTACTACTCTGGCTTAGATTGGTTCAATGGCCTTTGGATATTTCCAACTTGCCTTATCCAAGCTTATGGAGGCTTCTAACTCTGCTATTGATGACCTGTTACTAGACTCCATACCTGATTCACTAACTATTGGGATAATGATGCTATTCTCCATGCTGTCACTTGTGAGGAAGTTAGAGTGGCTATCTTTAGTATGGGTGCTTTCAAGGCCCTAGGACCGAATGGTTATCCCCTGACTTTTTTCCAAGAGTATTGGGATATTGTTGGTGAGGACATTTTTCTTGCTGTCAAGGACTTTTTCAAGTTGGGTAAACTCTTAAACCAGTCGAACCATACCTTTCTAGCTCCCATCCCTAAAAATGAAGACCCCTAGACCATGGCTGACTTTCGACCCATCAGCCTATACATAATACCATCTACAAGATCTTCTCCAAAATTTTGGTTAACCGTCTGAAACCTTTTCTTGAAAAAATGATAAGCCCATGTCAAAAGGGGTTTGTCCCAGGTCACCATATTATGGATGCTACAATTGCCACACATGAAATCATATACTCTATGGACATAAGTAATTGTGTTGGTATGACCTTTAAGTTTGACATTTCAAAAGCTTATGACAAAGACCTATGGAGTTTTCTACACAAAGTGTTAGCCATGTTTGGGTTTAATCAAAAGGTTGTGAATCTCATTTCAGAATGCACAACTACTGTGAAGTACTCTATTTTGGTCAATGGGATTCCTCATGGGTTCTTTAATGTAGGTAAAGGAATAAGACAGATACCTGATCCCCTTTCGCCTTACCTATTCATAATGGTTGTTGATATCTTAAGCAGGAATGTCTCTAGGATGTTGACTAATGGCTCTATTAAGGGGATCAAACCTACCACCACCCTTGATCTGACTGCTATATAATAGTTTATGGATGATACCATCTCTTTTGGGAAAGCCTCGGTAGTGGAAGCAAGGAAATGAAAGAATTTCCTAAATACTTATCCTACTAGTTTGGGCCAGAGCATAAATTACAACAAGAGCATGATTTATTTTTTTAACAACACTCAAGATCTGCAAGATAGAGTGATAGCCGTTCTGGATTGTAAGAGTGTTTCCCTTCCTTTGGTGTACCTTGGTCTCCCTCTCACTATTAAAGAAGTCACTCTTGCTTTCTGGAACTCTGTTCTTGAAAGAATTCAAAGAAAATTGGTAGGGTGGAAAGGTTAAATCCTTAGTCATGCTAGTAAGTTGCAACTCCTTGCTGCTGCTCTTCAAGGGATCTCAGTTTACTTCCTTTCCATTCTCAAAATGCCTAGATTTATAGTTGAAATTTTTGAAAGAATTCAAAGAAACTTCCTTTGGAACAATACAAAGGAAAAAAAGAAAATGTCTCTGGTAAGCTGGGATATAGTCTATCTCCCCAAATCTAGTGGGGGATTAGGCATAAGGAAAATCCAACCTACCAATAAGGCTCTGCTTGTTGAGGTCAGATGGGATCAACTAAGGAATGAGAAGGATTGGTGTAGAATCCTAAATACAAAGTATCTAAACAACTTCCCCTTGATTGGGTGTCTATTTGATGAACACCCCAGTGGTTCCTTGATATGGAATAATTTTTGTAAAATGAAAAAGTTGCTTCAATCTAGGTTGAAATGGAAGTTGGGAAATGGTAGCAAAATTAGGTTCTGGGAGGATCCTTGGTTGATTGAAATTCCTCTCTCAATCAGACTTCAAGAACCTGATGGTTCCTACTAAGTTGTTCTTTGGTAGGAATGTGAGAGAGTACTTGTATGATCTTCCTGGTTCTTTGAAATGGAAAATTTTGGAGTTATGATGTTCTCTTTCCATCGAGTTAAGACACCTAGCTAGGACCTTGTAGGACATCCTCTCACTAACTATAATTTCCATCTCAAACCTGGAGGATGAATTTTATTGGACTAAGGAAAGCAAGGGTAACCTCTCTGTTAATACTGCCTATGATTTGCTATCACTACAGGGGAACCATAATAGGTTATGGAAATAGCCATGGAACAAACAACTAACACCAAAAATTAATTTCTTTTGGTGGACGGTTTGTCACAACAGGATATTTACTCAGGACAACCTAAGGAAAATGGGATTTCAAATCCGGAATAGATGCATGCTTTGTAAGAATGATGAGGAGTCTGTCCCTCATTTGTTACTCCACTACCTATTTTCTACTGAAGTTTGGGAGTTGGGTTTTGGATCTATTAGGGATTCACTGGACCATGAATGCTAACCTTAAGAGTTTTATTGAAAATTGGATTGGCCCTTGTCAACATCCTCTTCCTAAAGAAATCTAGCAATAGATCCCCCCATTTTATGCTGGTGTTTGTGGAAAGAAATAAATAGAAGTGTGGAAAAATTCCCTAAGGAGGTATTTGACATTGGTTTAAGAATCATCATCGAGAATGTCTCCTTATACGTTTGGAAATTCCCGGATAGAGCTCCTACTAGGTGGGAGATCAACATGGCCAAATCATGGAATAAGAAACTAGAGATCAACTCCTTTGACAACTCTAAAGCTCTGGTCAAACTTAATAGAGCCTGGAAACCCCCTGATACTAGTTGGCACATACTTAAATTTGATGGTGCAACAAAAGGGAACCTTGGATTGGCAAGCATAGGAGGCATTATTAGAGACCCACAAGGCAACTTGGTGGATGGGTATGTCAGTGGCATAAGAACATAGACATCCATGATAGCTGAGGCTAGAGCACTACTCAAGGGAGTTAAAATTGTTGTCACTCTTGGAATAAAAACTTGCACATTGAAGGAGACTCTAAGGCAGTCATTGATTCCATCAATATTGATCATTGCCAAGGTTGGAGTATTAAAGACATTCTGTTGTCCATATTATCTTCTTGCTTACCAAACTTGAAAGAAAAAAATTGACCCACATTTTTCGTGAGGGCAACTAGGTGGCTAATTCTTTAGCCAACCTAGGCTCTTCAGGGGTACTATCCAAATGTTGGAGAAGATTGGGGGCCCTCCCCGTGAACATACAAGGAATTATCCTTGTGAAATTTTTTTTTACTATGAATGATGAAATCTAACATTTATTTTGTTGTAGGTTACATTTGGTACTACTCCCTTGGGCTCATGGTGATGTGGCATTTGCATGATTAGGTGGAGGGGTGCAGATAGAAGTTTGGATGTGGGACAAGAAATATTGCGAGGAGTAGATGGTCATTTCAAAATATTCATGAGCCATCTTATGAAAAGAACCATATTTAGAACCACATTTATGGAAACGTGCATAAGGCTAAAATTAACATCAATTTTTTGGCTAATAATGATCCGATAAATGTCATGATGGCTCTTGGATTAGCTTTGAGGTACTTAAGCAATATTTTTTTGGCCCCGCGACCCTAGTCTCTTTAGGAATGACCATTGGTACGTGCGAAAATATGATTGCCTTAATTAGGCAAGATTTTCTATTATGGTATGGCAGTGCCGATAATTGGGGTGTTTTTTTTCCTGTTGGAATCTTGAAAAACCTCTTGCTCTATTATTTTGGTTGAAAATACATGATTTGGAAGAGAAAATGGGTGGTGACAAAGTTCAAACTGAGCTTAGTTCTTGTGAAGAGTTTCGTAGGGACCCCCTTGTTTGGAACATTTATGTTGTGGGAGGCATTGTGCCTCTAAGGGAATGCCCTCAAGGGCATAATGAGAAGCTCTCAACGCAGTTCATGAGATTGTGGAATGACAGGAGAGTCACAGTTGGTGGCAACTCCTTCAAAATTAACGAGGTCATAGCCAAAGCCACGGGCCGGTCATGCACAGGCCAAAAGCTTAAAAAATATACTAAAGTGTAGGATTTGGAAAGCTCCATACATTCTTCTGTGAAAATGAGGAACCAACAAAGTTGCATTTGGGGTTCAAAAGGGATTCTTTGTCGAAGCCTTGGAATCAGGTATGTTTAGCCAAATTATAAAGTACATTACGCTGGAGGGGAGATTAAAAGTTTTTTATTTTTACCATTTTACCTTGCTAAACCATTTTAGACACAAAATCCTCATAAGCTTTCCCTTCTTCCTACTTTCATATCTTGAAAGTTAGATTGTTAGGGAAATATTAGACTTGGCTTCTAGAAACCCTAATAAATCGCCACCTTTGCTCTTGCACCAAGGCCTAATTCTTCATCTGTACCACTTTCATCTAGCCCGTTGTCCCCCTAAACCTATTTCAGCTATTAGAATCAAGGAATAGGAAGCCTTTGGCCATTCCCTTGATAAACCTTCCCTGGGTGCCTCGACTGGACCCAAAAGAAAGAATCCCCCTATGCCTAGTGAAACCCTCGATGACCCTAAACCTAAACCCCTAGCTAAGAATAAGAAAGGAGGTGTGGGTCTAGCTTAGTCTAAAGTGATTGCTGTACTTTGTGAATTGAAGTTCACACTCCCACTAAAAAGGATAGTAAACTGCCTATCAAGAACAAACCTAAACCAAAAAAGGGTAAAAAGGGCACCCCATGCCATGTGGTGGAGCCGGCAACAGATACTGATGAGGGTGACTTTGTTGATAGAGATTCCCATGGGGAAACTATTGTTGCTGCTAGTGTGGACTTAGGGGTGGAGCAGACTAGTGTTAGACATTCTAACAGATTGGCCAAAAATGAAAAGGATACCCCTGTTGATGAGATTTCCAGTGGTTTTGAGCAAAAGGGGGGCAAGGAGGAGATAAAAGATGATACCATTGAAGAAATCAAGGATTATGTGGAAGGGACGAGCCATTTTCCAGAGCTAAATAAAATGATCCATGAAGATTCCACTCTGGAATCTTGTGAACACCAGGCTGGGGATGAGGGAGTGAACAAGGTGGAAACTGAGAAGAGAGAGGATCTCAACAATCTGCTATCTCGTATTGAAAAGATGGAAAGGAAATTCACTAGGCTAACACGCTTCACTGTTCAGGTCATCCACAGGTCCACTGTTACTCTGTCCAATGTGCTCCGTGAGGTTGAAAAAAATAATCTAGAAGAAGGACCTAACAACAAATGGGTGGGTGATGAGATTTTGGATTTCCTCTTTGAGGAGTGGGAGGGCTTAACAAAGTAATGGGTTGGGTATGTGTTGCTGGTGGGTGGGTTTTCCTTTTGCTATCGGTCTATTGTTGTTGAAAGTTTTTGGTGTCTATCGGTTGTTTTTTCTATTAGACTATTATGTTAGTTTTTCTTTTTTGATCCTCTTTGGCCCTCTGGGCTCTTGGTGTAAAGGGTACTGCACCCTGTAAATGAAACTTATCTTATCAAAACATTAGAATATTATGAGATGGATTAATTAAATAATTAAAATTATTTAGTTAATATCAAAATAATATTGAGGTAATTAATTAAATAAATTTATTTAATTGATTAGAGGATTATGATGAATATTAGTATAATTGATCAAAGACAAATTTATGCCTCTACAAATACCATTGAACTTGTTCCATTCCTTTTCCACATGAAAATTTGACTTGTAAAAGGGGGACTACCTCATAGAACAAGGATAAATGCAACCTACATTAAATTTAAATTAGTTAAATCCATTGGGTAGATTGCAAAAGAAGATAAAATTTTAGCTATTGGATTGCAACTTTATATTTATTTTTTGTAGCAAGTAGTTGAGGTGTAGAGCTCCCTAGCTTTGAGCTATTAAATAGCTAGATAAAACTCTTTGTAAGGGTTAGAATTCTTTTGTTGAAGAACCTTTGGTTGGAAGCCAATTACTTTTTAATGCAATTTTAGATTTCTTTTAGTTGTTTTATCTTATTTCTTTAGTTTTTAAAATAATGGGAAATGTTATAATTAGTAAGTATCTATGATCCAACTAAGTGTGATAAATATCAACATGTGCTTAATGAATATTACTTGAATTAAAGGCTGTGAAGGATTATGCTTTACATTTGCACATGTATATGGTGATCTATTGCATGTTTCCTCACAATCCCACTACCCTTAGATATCTATATAATAGTATGTCACTGGGTATGTATAGAATAGTCAAGCAAGGCCTTTTTTTAGGGTTTTATCTTCCAAATCAAGTCAAATTAGATGCCATTACAAACTATGTTCATTCCTTCTCTCCAATCCCTTTAAATTTTATCCATTTACTTGTATTAATAATAGTTTAGAAACAATTATACATTGCTTCCAGATCAGAGTATCAGGATGCTACTACAACATTTAAAAGCTTTACATAGTTACAATTAGCTATTGTTTATGCCATGTACAACGCTGCCATATATACAAAATTGGTCATTATACACATAAAAAAAAAACAAACTACCTCCATTTCTGTAGCTTGCTTACTATTATTGATCATACTCTATATATATGTAAGAGGGTAATTTTAGCATTCATTATTAGAAATTCCTGCTTTGACTTTCATCTTCTAAGTCATCCCAACTTGACTCTCTATTTGAGAGTTCCTCATTCGATCTTACTTTTTCAATTACTCGATTATCACCTTTGTTCACATAGAGTCTAGCACCATGTGTTTCCTTTGCCCTTTTTGGTTTACCAGTTGCCTCATTGAAAATCCTTTGAAACTAACTGAGAGCCTTCATGAAGGTTGCAGAATCTTCGTGGTTGTGGTGCCAAGTGTGACTGAATTTGATTTCTTCTTTGTTGACTCTGACTGTTCCATCTCCCAAAAGCTTCATGAATTTGAACATAGATATTTCCATATTCACGATCACTTCTGGCTCTCCATTGTCAACCCCCTAAGCATTGGGTGGTGCTATAGAATAACAACACTATTGATGATCCTTGATCTGCTCCTTTCCCCACCGTCCTCTGCATCAGCTTCGTTGAAGACCCTTTGAAACACTCTCAACGCTCTAAGGAAGGTCTTTGAATCTTTCGAATTGTGATGCCAAATGTGCCTTTCTTTAGTCTCAAACTTGTTCCCCATCTTTATGCCATCATTGAGCTGTTTCATAAGTTTGGTCATAGATAGCTCCATGTTCACCATTACCTGCAGGACAATAGAGAGGAATGTGAGTCTCTTATTTGACTCAGTAAGCCCCCTCCTACCCCCTTTGGAATTTTTCCTCATTCCTAGCCCTCCACAAATGCCAAATAATTTCAATAGTAAGACAATGCCAAAACATTTTATACTCTTTGGGAATTTTTCTACAGTTAAACATTATCTCATACCAGTTAATCTGACCAAATCCATTCCATATCAGAAGTTCATTACAAAAAATGTTCCAAACCTCTCTAGCATAGAAGCATTTAAAGAAAATATGCAAAATTGTTTCAGGTGTCCTGCATAAATTGCATAAGTCCACTTCATTATGATTCGTTTTATAGGAAATTTTCTGCAACAAAAGTTGCCATCTAAAGCAGGACTTCTTTGGTTCATTCACATTCTGCCACACAAAAGAGAGCACTTTTTTCCAACTAGAATCAGTTAGCTCTATATTCCAATAGTTATTAACATGAATCCGAATAGAATCATCATTAGTGAGTTCTTTATAGACATTCACAGCTTTAATTCCTGCTAGTGGAACACCATCCACCCAGATTAGTTCATCAACAATATTATATTTATCAACAAAATTTAACAGAAAAGAAGAATTTTTGCAAGCATCAACAATAATATTGTAAGTTCTAACATTAGTGCTATCCAGATTGAATTCCTCAACCAGCTCATTCCAAGTTTTGATAGGACCATTCTAAGGATATTATGGAAGGTATGAATACCAACTAGACTCCATTTTTTGGCCGAGCACCCTTGCAAGAGTGCAAGAGGTTTGCTGTCATGTTCCAAAGTCCACCACAAATAATTTTATCCATTTTTAATAAACTTAGTTAATTTTAAGATAATTATAGTAATATGTTGTTGTGAATAGATATTTTTCTCGCTATTACAAATAATTTACCATTATTAGTTTTATAGGTCTAGATGATTAATGTATGCAATGAGTAACACTTGAATAAACTAAATCTTGAATGTCAAATATGAAAATGTTGACTTTGTATAGTTTATATTATACTTTTATCCTTTTTCACTTGATTTTGCTATGTTCCCTTAAATTAGAACAACATTTAATAGTCCACTAAGTTATCCTATATAGACAAGACTTGGTAAGATAAAACTCAAGGAGATTTGAGTTTCCTTTTAGGAGAGGTAGAGTATATTTTTTTGTCTTGCCTAAGTTAGTGTGTTAAAAACATCAACAAACCTTGGCCTAGAACATATTTGACAGGCCCCATAGTTCACAGTTAGTTTCTTAGAATAATATGATATATACTAAATCAATCTCATCAATTTCTATTAGGTGAAAGAATTTATTCCTATAGTTTTCTCTCTCAATATACAAGTATATAGGATAGTAAATTTTTTCTTTGATTTCTCAATCTCTATTTATCATGAGAAGCCCATTTTATTAGTTAAAATTGTACACCAATGTAGCTACTAATCTAAAAACTTTCAATTTATTTTGATCAACCTAAAGATAAAATTCATGTGCCCAAATGTTTGTCCTAATATCCATTCTTTCTTAAAATTATTTTTGGGTTCTCCTAACAACATATATAGTCTAGATTTCTAGTATTTACACAATTATATTCTAAGTACACTTGTTTTTATTTTCTATTTTCATTCTTTTTCACTATTTCATATTTTTGTTTTCAATTTATTGTTTGTGTATGTATAGTTTCCTATCTTTTATTTTCCCTAACTATAATGTTGATTAATTAGTCTTACACTGGATTGGGAAAACTTATTTTAGATTAGTTTACTTACACATGAAAAGAAAAACAATAAAACTAACTTAATCCTCTTTATTTTATTTCCTTTCAAAGACAAACACTCCATCTACAAGTCCCAATACTAAAAAGTGAAAAATCAAAGTTTACTTGTGAATAAAAAGATCTCATTGATCTAAAACTAAATAGAGTGTGATAAACATCATAAATAAAAATTAAGATAATTTAAAAATTGAGTAAGGTTAAATTAGGAAACTTATAGAAAGGAAAAAAAAACATTCCATTTAGAAATGAAGAAAACTTACATAAAATTTAAGTTTAAAACAATGAAAAATTATATAAGAATAAAAAAATTGTATCATTTGATGATGAAATTAAGTAATACCATTTAAATAAATTTTTATTTAAAGTGAAAGTTTAATAACATAATACAACTTTTTAAATTATTAATTTATTTTAACTACTATAAATTAAATTAAAATATTTAATATTTTTTAAATTTATAATATAAATTTAATTAATATACAATATATTAAATACACCATATCTTATTATAAAATTTTAAATACAAAAATTTAAAAAATTTAAATACAAAATATTCATTATAACATCTAATTTAATAATTATCTAAAATTTTAAAAAATCATATATATTTATATATATGCACATACACATACACGTACACATACATATACACATACACATACACATACACATACACATACACATACACATACACATACACATACACATACTTACGTTATATATACATATACATTTACATTATATACATATATAAACATATATAATATTTATATATACAATATTATTGAGAGGACAACTAACAAGTGTCCCATCACCTCTCCAAAAGAATCAAAATAAAAACTTAAATAATCATCTGATTCTAAATTTGACATATTTCATTGTATTTGAAAGTTCATTAACCTTGTTTTTTAAGCATTCATAGAGGTCAACAAGGCTGGGTGCATATGATCATATGGGCAATTGATACCCAATCTCAGCACAGGAATGCCAACACCTATGTGGGCCTGCTTTCTTTTTATTAAATTTTGGTCTTCGTGGTATTTGAGTTGTCATTATGAGTTGACTCAGATATTTCTCTTTCTTTTCCACTATTCAAATGCAAATTGGGAGGCCTGACAACACCTCATCCCTATTCCATTTCTGTATATATCCATCTTCTGCATTTCCTTTGCACGGTGAAAGGCATCCAAAAGCATTTGAACTCAACTAGAAAAGCAAGCTTAAAGCATAGAATTTCACAGAAGATGGCATCATATGTTAGAGGTCTTAAACTTGCTTTCACAGTGATTGTAATGAGTGCCGTTCTTCTTCAAGAGATTGAGGGAGCTTCTACCCCTCACCATGCGCCTTCTCCTGCCCCTTCAAGCCATGGTCAGCCATGGAAATCACCATCGCTACAATCCCCACATTCTTTTTTTTCTTCCTGTGAGTAGCATGGTATACAGTGCTTACAACTAAAACTTTTGTGTTTTTTTCTGATTTGTTGCAGGTGTGGGGATTAAGCAGAACATGAATGGCTATGCTTTTGTATTGGTGGGACTGGTTTCTGCTATACTCGTCCAGGCATTCCATGAATTCTCATTTTCCTCCTGAAATTTTAATGGGTTGATCGTGGTTGCCTACATTTGGATAATAAATTGTGTTTGTTGACCTGAGAATAAGAGTCATATGGATATGTTTCGAACATACCAAACAATATTATTTTTTAATTAGAGATAGCAATCTCTTCTTGTATTGGATTGTTCTTCTTTAATCTCATTGTTACCTCAATCAGGTTTTGCTGAATTCTTCTGTCCATGTTACAAAAGTTAATTGGAACATATTTCTTAGTTCCAGTATAGATTTTTTCTTAAATGGTCTATGATGGTAGTTAAAGTTAATTCTTATTTTTGGAAATATTGAGTTTGATAGCAAGCTGTATGAGATGGGAATTATAATAGATTAAAATAAATAAAGGAAATTTTTTTGGGAGATATCTTGGATAAAGATACAATATGGTCGTAAAGAGATAAAATGATTCTTTAGTAAAATTAGTTTTTTTTTATAAATATTGAAGCAAGAGCAAAATCACATCACCCAAAATAATTCCACAATCCTCCTTATTCGCAGCCAGGTATCAATTTTAATTTGACAATTTCGGATTGAATTCAAATCCAATTTACAATTTCAATTACACAACACAAAATCATAGACAAACACCTCTAATTTAAAAATAATTTCATAAATTGATCTCCTCTTTCACAAGAAACACTGTTTTCATTCTGCAAGTTTGAAAGATTACAATTTCTACACTTCTCTGTTCATCGAATCATACATCTCATTTCACAATCGCTGCAACTTCTAAATACCTAGACTTCTATTTTCTATCTTCTCCTTCTATGATCCAAGATCTCAAATTACTTGTTCATTTTGTTAACTTAATTCTGTATACCCATCTATTCCCTTAGTCACACAATGAACTTAATTATGGTTGTTTTTTTTAAAAATATTTTATTTTAAATATAACATTTGAATGGCGTAAGTTTAAAATTATGCTAATTTTAAGAGGGTCCACTATCACCCCTTATTAAAAATAATGTCCCAATAGAGTGCCAAATGGTGCAATAGATATACCTTTATTTAAATTTAGAGAAATTTGGAGTATATAAAATCCCTCAAATATCAACCTTAATGCCTAGATATGCTCTATAAAAATTCAATAAATCACCCAATAATTTAAATATACTTCTCTAAAGTCACAAATAAAGTCTTGGAATGTATTTACCATACTTTTTCTAAAAACTATAGGTGTATTCTTTAATCTAAATGATATTACTATATACATGAATGATCCCCATCCAATGGAAAATGTAGTCTTTGATTGCCCTTGTTTCTTAATATCAACTTGGGGATACCTTAAGAATCCATCAATAAATTAGTATACTTCTCTGCTAGCAATACTTTCTATTAATTCTTGTTTAAATGGGGTTGGAAATGGGTTTCAAATGTATTCTTTGTTTAGTTCCCAAAATTCTACACATATCCTTATCTCTTTGATTTTTTTATTCCATATCACTATGGGACTAATCCATTCTACATTCGCTACTATTTTAATAATTCATCTTGTAAGCATTATTTATTTCATTTTGGAATTTTAATTTTATATTTGGATTTAGTCATTAAGGCATTTGTTTAAATTACAATTTGGAATTTATCCTTTAGCTAAATTCTCATTACTCTTGTAATGCCCCATCAGAAGTACACGAAAAAAATTGAATGAATAACTTTTTTGTTTTGAAACATAACCACAACATCAAAGATATGACCTCAAAATTTTCTACTTGCACAATGATGTGCACACAAGTGTCAGATGAACATAGCAACACAAGGATAACAAAAAAAACAACACCAAAGATACATCACATGTCACACTTGCAGAACAACATGTACACAAGCATCAAATAAAACACAATGACAATGAAAACAATAACAAGAAGGCCTCACCATTGTATAAGGAATGTAGAAGTAGTAGAAGATGTTGAAAATACATCGGAATATTGAGATGGGGGGGGGGTGAATCTGTATTCTATTAGATCTCAAAACTTCTAGAACAAAATAAACTTCAAACTCTACCGCATAAGCAAGAACATGAAAAAAATAATGCATAACACAACACAACACCAGATGTACGTGGAAAACCCTAGAGGGGAAAAACCATGATGAGAAATGTTGCTAGGAGCTATTGTCCTAATCCAACCTCACAAATGAATAACAATTACAATTTTATTTTAGGGCTACAACCCAAGGAAGCTACTACTCCCTGAAAATAGGTTTTAGGGTCACTCCCAAGGAAGCTACAACTCCTTGCAAATTTGTTTTAGGGCTATAACCCAAGGAAGCTACAACTTCCTGATTTGAGAACAAACTCAATAATGATTATAGAATGATAATCCTTCCACTATCTAAAATTGATGATTAAGCTCTATCCTTTTAATGATTGTAATTCTTCTTCATCACTTCTTCAAATGTATTCTCTACAACTTACTGACTCACTGCTTTTAGTATTCAAGAAGCTTTTCCTTTGGCTCACTGCCTCTAGAAAACAATTAGACACACTATTCACTTCCCACCATCTATTCCTGCCACCCCCCTCTTTCAAGTCTCTTTGTCTCTCTATCCTTCCCATCCTTCCTAAATCTCTCTCTCTCTAGTCTCTCCCTCTCTCTCTCCCTCCCTCTCTCTCTCTCTCTCCCTCCCCCCTCCCTCACTCTCTTTCTCTTAGGTCTCTCCCTCCCACCCTACCTAGATATCTCCCTCTCTCTCTTAGGTCTCTCCCTCCCTCTATCCCTCCCACTCCCCCTCTCTCAAGTTTCTCCCTCCCTCCATCCCTCCCACACACTCTCTCTCTCTCTCTCTCTCTTAGGTCTCTCCCTTCCTTTGTACCTCCTACCCCCCCTCTCTCTCTCAAGTCTCTCCCTTCCTTTATACCTCCTACCCCTCCTCTCTCTCTCCCTCTTTCCCTCCTCTCTTTCTCTCTCTTTCCCTCCTATTGTGTGGTCTCACAACACACCCCAAGATTGAAAAGACTTGGGGATCCAAGTGGAAAAATATAAATCCTATGGAAAGAGCTAACAAATTGGAAGATCACCAAAAGTGAAGAAGAAAGATAAATCTTTGATAAAAAAAAGTACTTCGTATGGTAAGTGTTTCGTGCATCGGGTACCAGAAACACAGAAAAGGTGAAAGATAATGTGAAGTTCAAGTGAAAGACTCTCGTCCGGTAAGATGGAGTTCCGGTATAACTGAGGTCTGGGAAAGTAAGTGGGTAAAGTTGAATACCGGGTACCAGGTACCAGGTTGCAAAGTGAAAAGAAATGTTAAATTTTTTCATTTGTATAATGATCCTTGTGATCTGATATATATACAAGGATTTATGATATGCTTTTAGAAAGCAAATTATTTACTAGATTTTGTACTAACATTTGAATAATGGTTTTATTTACATGAGATGTTATGATGATTTTTAAAAAGGGATTTAATATTTGGAATTTGTGATTGTAGGAGATATCGATTGTGATGCAAAGCTCGGGTATGGACGGTCAGGAAAATTATGTTGGCGATTTTTTTTTACTTTATTACTAGGTTCGATGATGCACTTAAAAAGCTCATGCTGGAACAAAGTTCATTGCAAAGATGTCCCAGTTACTAGAATACCGGGATGCTGGAGTTCAAGCATGCAGTAACAAAGTGTATCTATTCTAGGAGTGATTCATTCCTAGAATGTTCAAATCAAGGAATCTGAGATGTAGGAGTTTGACTTCCACCTGATCACTCCGTTATAATGGAAGGATCCTATATACCTTTGTTTGGATAGATTTGTTCGATTTCAGAAGGAATCCTAAGAAAGATGAAAAAGTAGAACCCGAAGAGCTTCAACAAGTAATTAGAGTTGACTTCCATTGACTTCAATTGCAATTCTCCTATTGGTCACAATATTCCACGTGCCTTGATGAGATTGGTCCCTTAGATTTCCTCTAATGTATTTGTCTTATCCTATCTGAGCCTTGTGTTCTATAAAAGGGCCAAAGGATGCTTCATTTTCATTTTAAGTTTAGAATTTGTGAATGTCAGAGGAGTAAAAACTTCTTTTAAGTTTTGTTCTTTTTTCCTATTTTCTGAACCATTTCGGCATAAAACTTTGTATGCATGTAGAAATTAATTGATATTATAACTTTATGGATAGCTACCTATCTTAGAAGTATCTTTTGTAGTTGGTTTTGTAAGTTTGAACGAACAAGACTATATGCTGCGCCATTTAAGGGTGCATACAGAACCTACTCGGTGTCCATAAATGAAACCCTCTCTTTAAAAGCTTGCACTATTTTATACATAGCTATGAAGCAATCTGGTGAAATATAAAGCAGTTTGCTTTGTTTTGATTAATTCTTTGGGGCATCCATAGAGAATAACCGGGAGAAACTTTTATTTTTCAGTATTTTTTATACTTTGTTTTAGAATAGATGTTTTATATTTTTAAAAATGTTTCAAAAAATATAAGTGGATGGAAATAGTTTTGTTGAAAATCTTTTTTTTTCCATGAAATTGCTGAATGCTTAATGCTAAATCTACTTAAGTGATAGCAAAGGATTGGTGATATTCCATGAAATCTTATGTCAAATCTTTTGGTTTCATGATTTCCAGGTTTATCATTTCAATTAGGAATGCCAATTTAAAATGTTCAAAGAAATTATATATATATATACACACATATATAAAAAAGGTCCCTTTGAGATTAACAACAAATATCACATCATTACTTGAGAGTGACCCTAGTGCAACCATGACCTGGTTATCAGAGACTTGGGATTGAATAGAAGTCAATCTTTGCTCTATGAATGCAGAATTTCCCCTTAGGTTGTCTTTGTTCCATATCTTTCAAGAAGGATAGGCTCTTCGCGGTCTTGTCTATGGAGATTTTATTTGACCTGTTTATTGCGAGTAAAACCATTGTCAACAGGAACTGGCGCTAGAAGGAGGGCCACGAGTAGCAGATGTGCATATATCTTTCTCTCTTATTTCTTTGATATTTTTTAGGATTTATCCTTTGGAAGTGGAATTGTGCTTTGAAATGTTATTCCTAAATTTGGCAAGAAGCTTGTAAATGAGGAATTGAATGCAAGCTGGTTTTCATTATGGAAATTGGAAAACTTTGTAAAATCTTTAATTAGAAATTGCATCCTTTGAGTTTGTTTACTTTTGGTAGAGTCATCAAGTGTAGAATTCATGATACAACTGATCACGATGAACTTTCAATGTGAATTTTTTTAACTAGGGTAAGTTTAGCCATAAGTGGAGAAATTCTATTAACAGAAGAAGTTTTAACTGCTAAAAGAAAATGATTGTTAACGAGAGAAACGTTCTACCCTAGTGGAGTTAGAAATATTAAAAAATTAGCCAATAAACCGAAACAGTTAGGAAACTGTGATTATTTTAAAGAAAATCCTAACGTCTTGTAGGGGAATAGGCGAGAATATCGAGATTCAGAGATATTTCATCATAAACGAGAAAAAGATATGGGTGGATCATCATTCCCTGTATACATGGAAAACACAGATAATGAGATGGAGTGAGAAAATTGAGCAAGAAACGTGTGTATTGTGCTTCAAGCTGAAAATTCATTAGCTATAAAAAGACATTTTCCTAATTTTATACAAGATACAAAATATCAAGTTTTTACTTTTACTCTTTCTGATAATAATATAAATAGTGATATGTCTTGGTCTAACAAAATACAAAGTGAAGATAGGGTCGAGGATATGAAGATTTTCAGAAGAGGAGGAAATAGAGAAATGAACACAGCCATTCATGGAAATGGACTAGGGCTGGGAGAAGGTAAAGTATTGCTGCACCGGAATGTGTGCAATCGGTCTCTAATGAGATTGTTTTCATACATTTAAGCCAGATTTTGGGTAGGTACACCTTCAAATTTATGATGTTTAAATGCAAAAAAATCAAAATATTCCATTATTATAGTAGAATATTGAAAATATTGATAAGAGAATTTAAAGATAAATCTGCTGTAGTTCGTACTAAAATTGTAGAGGAAATAGCTGTAGAAATTGAAATAAATTGCTTTGTTAGAGTTAATCTTTTGTAATATTAGAGTTAGGGTAGTTAGGGTTGTTGAAAAATGAGGTGTTTTCTTAGCTTAATACTCTGTAAGACTTTAATATTGCTGATCTAAGTAAGCTCTTTCTTTGTTACATATATTCTTTGTGGGTGATTATCTTGATTAATTCATTTTACTATTGTAGAATGAAGAGAGAAGTTGATAGAAGAACTAGACAGGATATTAGAAAGATCACACAAGATATAACATGGAGAAACCCTTTCGAGAAAAAACTCCACCAAGAATTATTCTATTATTCAATCTCGAATTACAATAGCTCCAATTCTTGCTTGAGAATGCTTCTTTGTCTTTACCAATCTTCTTCACACTTGCAAATAACAATTATGAAAACTCTCTTCAACTTGAATGAGATATAGAGACAATATGCAACCTTGTAATCTCCAAATGGTGATAATTACAATGCACAAGCTCAAGCCTTAGAAAAGGTATGCCATATTGCTTCAAGTTGTGTTCTACCGTGAAGACCAAAGCTTAGAACATGTGCTTTACCCATTTGGGCATCCCAAAATAAAGTTACAACTCATCCTTCACTTTGGTGATAATTACAAAGCTCTTCCTCAAAGATGGTGCCCAAAAGAGGGTCCCACTTAACAGAACCTTCAGAAATATCTTATCATGCATTGGAGTTAATTCCAAGAAAGCATCTTGGGCGCCCAAGTTAGCTCCAAGTGATTTCTTGTTAACTGAAACATTTACTCAACACCATTCCCAAAGAATGGTTATCGCCTGTTAACTAGAGGTAGTCCCTTTTATCTGTCATACAACTCAATGTTATTAGCCATGCATTCCAAGTTAACTAAAGTTAACTAACATACAACTGAAACTAACTAAAGACAACTGAACCATAACTGAACTGAACTGAACTGAATTGATTCTGAACTGAACTGAACTGAACTAAACTGAACTGAACTAATCTGAACTGAACTGAACTGAACTTCAAGTATGCAAACATCAAATCCTAACTCCTAGGATTTTTACATGCATTCAGAAGTGTTATCTCTTACTCCCAATAGTTAACTGAACTCAAGGTGAGTGTCACCTTACCATGTGTGCACCCACATGTTCCTATTATTTAGGAATAACTATAAATGTCAATTTCATGATTTATTTCATCAAATATTAATCTCATCCTAATCTTAGTGTTGTTGAACACATTCCAAGAATCTAGGAGATACATGAAATAATTAATGTTTGGGATTTGCAATTAAATGGCATCCTATTTCCAACATTCTCCCACTTGACATTATACATTGCATTTATTCTAAACAAGGAATAATAAAACAAGTACAAGACTCAAAGCCAATGGCCTTCTTGCACCAACTAATCAAACCATGCTAACTTCAAATGCAACCTGCATAATCATGAAGCTTCCAAGCAAATGATTAAAACCAAGAGAACTTATCTGTATGGTTTCATAAGATAATTTGTAACATTAATTAAAGTGTTAAATTTATCAATTAACACCTTCCCATTATCAACCAAACCAATACCTTTCCCAAGCCTCTATATCCAAACCGCCTCTTTAGAGGCATACTAAACCACTGAGTGTGTTGAATTCACATTCAACCAAGGTGTAGGCTCCTCGGTCTTTTCTGTTGAAATTTTTTTCTTACAAGTAACCATTCCAACAAATGTCTCTTACCACAAGAGAACTCCAGCCTCACCTATTTCTCCAAGTATCCATGAGGACCTGTAACCAACCAATCCATGCCAAACTCCAAATGCAACACAACACTTTCATGAAGTAATCAAACAAATGATTAAAGTACCCAATACTTAAGAGAAACACACAAGATCATTGTCAAAGCTCCAACCTTGAGCATAAACATGACATCCATGATCTAACCATCTCCTCTTAGGAGATCACATGCATTAGAACATACTTATACATCCTAGTCTCAAGCGAACCATGTAATATGCCAAAACTCTAATCTAGAATCAGAAGTTAAACCATGACATAATAGCAACCACTCTAAACCAAGAACAAACCATATCCCAAATCACATGAAGATAACCTTACCAATGATGCATCCAAGTCACTGCCAACAACTCCCATTGAACCGTGGTACCGAGTTACACATGGCATCATGACTATCATCCTCTCCATGAAGATTACTCTGAAACATGAAGCAAAGAGTTATCACAAACAATATTAGCTAAAATAACCAATGCATCATTACTATTATCCGAGGACTCCTCTGTAGAAGAATAAGAACTCTCTTTCTTGTTCTTACAATCCTTCTTCACATGTCTTGGTTTCCCACAATTCCAACACTTTACCTTACTCCATCCTTCTGACTTACCCTTCCCTTCCTTGTTTCCCTTAGGCTCCTTTTTCTTAGGCTTGCCTTTTACAAACAAGGCATCTTGGATTTCCTCCTTAGACTTCCTCCTCATCTCCTCTAATAGGAGAGTAGGAATAATGTTGTCCATCTTTGGATCTGGACCATTACCACTAATTGCAACAATTATATTTTCCCAAGAATCTGGTAAAGAACAAAGTAATAAAATGCACTTATCCTCATCCTCTAGCTTTACATCTACAGATGCTAACTGACTGAGAATTAAATTGAAAGCATTTAAATGTTGTGCAACAGATTCACCATCTTTCATTTTCAATGAATATAATTTCCTTTTCAGATACAACTTATTGGTGAGACTCTTAGTTTGATAAATATCCCCTATTCTTTTCCATAATTTATATGCACTGGTTTCCACTGAAACATTTAAAAGAACAACATCAGCAAGACATAACCTTATTGTTCCTCTTGCCTTCTTATCTAACTTAGCCCAATATTCATCTGAAATAGTTGTAGGTGTCTTTATCTCATTATTAACCGCTAACCACTGATCTCTTTCTTCAAGAAGATCTTCCATTTTTAATTTCCACATTTCATAGTTAGAACCATTGAACCTTTCAATCTCTAACCTTGAATTCATTGTAACAAAACTTAATTCCAAAATCAGCGAATAAAAAAAAAAAAAAAAATCTCCCACTAAGCCAATAAATCCTTCAAAATTTAAGAGAATGGCGTCCCAATACTCTACCCAACCTCAGCTTTGATACCAAATGTTGAAAAATGAGGTGTTTTCTTAACTTAATACTCTGTAAAACTTTAATATTGCTGATCTAATTAAGCTCTTTCTTTGTTACATATATTCTTTGTGGGTGATTATCTTGATTAATTCATTTTACTATTGTAGAATGAAGAGAGAAGTTGATAGAAGAACTAGACAGGATATTAGAAAGATCACACAAGATATAACATGGAGAAACCCTTTCGAGAAAAAACCCCACCAAGAATTATTCTATTATTCAATCTCTGAATTACAATAGCTCCAATTCTTGCTTGAGAATGCTTCTTCTATCTTTACCAATCTTCTTCACACCTGCAAATAACAATTATGAAAACTCTCTTCAACTTGAATGAGATATAGAGATATGCAACCTTGTAATCTCCAAATGGTGATAATTACAATGCACAAGCTCAAGCCTTAGAAAAGGTATGCCATATTGCTTCAAGTTGAGTTCTACCGTGAAGACCAAAGCTTAGAACATGTGCTTTACCCATTTGGGCATCCAAAACTAAAGCTACAACTCATCCTTCACTTTGGTGATAATTACAAAGCTCTTCCTCAAAGATGGCACCCAAAAGAGGGTCCCACTTAACAGAGCCTTCAACAATATCTTCTCATGCATTGGAGTTAATTCGAAGAAAGCATCTTGGGAACCCAAGTTAGCTCCAAGTGATTTCTTGTTAACTGAAACATTTACTCAACACCATTCCCAAAGAATGGTCATCCCCTGTTAACTAGAGGTAGTCCCTATTATCTATCATACAACTCAATGTTAATAGCCATGCATTCCAAGTTAACTGAAGTTAACTAACATACAACTGAAACTAACTGAAGACAACTGAACCATAACTGAACTGAACTGAACTGAACTGAACCGAACTGAACCGAACTGAACTGAACTGAACTGGACTAAATTGATTCTGAACTGAACTGAACTGAACTGAACTGAACTAATTTGAATTGAACTGAACTTCAAGCATGCAAACATAAAATCTTAACTCCTAGGATCTTTACATACATTCAGAAGTGTTATCTCTTACTCCCAATAGTTAACTGAACTCAAGGTGAGTGTCACCTTACCATGTGTGCACCCACATGTTCCTATTATTTAGGAATAACTATAAATGTCAATTTCATGATTTATTTCATCAAATATTAATCTCATCCCAATCTTAGTGTTGTTGAACACATTCCAAGAATCTAGGAGATACATGAAATAATTAATTTTTGGGATTTGCAATTAAATGACATCCTATATTTCCAACAAGGGTTAGCTTAGTTTTGTTTTATATTTTTTTAGGGTTTTCCTTTGTGTTTTCCTTTTTGCTGTTATTTTCTTGCTTTGTTTTATTTTGTTCTTTTTGCTCGGCTTTTGCATTAGCAAATTCTGCTTAAATTTATCTTAAACATGAGAGCGAAATTCAAACATTTTACAAAACTAAACCGAAAATGAGACAATAAATCCATACACAATAAAACACACTTCTAAGAAATATACCAAAAGATATATATGTGTGTGTGTGTGTGTGTGTGTGTGTGTGTGTGTGTGTGTGTGTGTGTGTGTGTATCACATATATACATCAAATATCAAAATCCTCGTCAAAAAATAAAAAAAGATTCAAAAAGAAAGGTGAGCATAGTTGCGGACGATAGTAGCCATTCGTCGATTTGGGACGCCTCTTCTATCAAGGCCAAATACTCTATGTAGGCGAGTTCCTGGTGAGTTTCAAGATCTTGGATATGGAGATCAGTAAGAAAAAGCCGAAGTGGAACCACTTCCCCATGTTCCAGGAACTGAGGAATATCATCCATGGAGGGAATCCTAATGGTCAGATGTGCAACAGCTAAAATGGTATCCAGATTCTCCAAGAATTCAGGCTTCACTATTAAGTTGGCATCAACGTGAACATCTTCAATAGGTAACCCAATGTCTAGAAGTGACACTACAAAGTGAGAAGCTATATCAGAGTAAAAACAGAAGTAGTGGCTGGACGCAACATATCTTTCCCCAGGGACTAAGCATAAATTTGGCACAATGAAATTGGAAGTCCTAACAATAAAGACCTTTTCAAGCCTTTGTGGTGTGATGCTCCCCAAGAAAACATTTTGTCTATGAGAACAACCCAAGCAAATAGGAGTATCGATGGCTAAGAATCAAATGTAAAAACACAGAATAGAGTGGAATTACAAAAAATATATAAAAAGAGAAAGAAAAGAGAAGTGTGGAGAATTCAAGAAGAGATGCACGAATTTATAGAAAGCCGTAAACAGAGTGGTGGTACATAGTTGCCTTGAGTAACTATTTTTTTTTGGAAATCGTATACGAGGTGGCAACTGAATGATAATCTTTAGAATTAAAGGTTAAATCAAATAAATTCTTTACACATATATGGTGAAATTGCTTCAAATTTGAGCATTATGGAGATTGCAAATCAAGCAAGTTGGAGATTTCAAAATTAATAACTTGGTCATTTCCAATTGTTTAAAAAGTCGTAATAATTATGGAGGTGTTATGTGTGTGGATTATACAAGAGAATGAAGCCAACAAGATGTTACACATAATCACCCGAAGAAGTTAAAAAGAAAATACGTGTTGAGCAAGGCGTGCGAAATAGTGTGATTGTGTTTCAAGGTAATCATGACATTTTTATCCATTAATGAAGTGCAACACTGTCAAGTTGAGATAGTTAGCAAAAGTTTTAGAAGTTGCCATAAAGTTTAATCGAATGGGTGGTAACTAATGTTTCTAAATTTAGATTTAAATTTGGTGATTAAGTTGTCTATTGCTAAATTTTAATTTATGCATATTTTTTAACATATAACGACCTACATTTAGTTAGGATTTCACATAATTAGTGAAATTTAGCTGGAAACACACACTTACAGGGAATCATTAAATAAGATTTTGGGAAGTAGTGAATTGATGGAGGGATTTACATTGAATGAAAAATAAAAAAGTAACCTTCACTACCACTATAATTCCCAACCTAATAGCGGTGCTTCAATGCTTGCAAGTTGATATAAAAGAGCTATTATTGCAATATCAAAAGTGAAAAATGAGCTATCATTGCTATATTTAAAAAAAAGAAAGAAGTGATATCAACTCTTTAGGCTATCCAAATAACTCTACCGGGGCTATGGATGCTTGAATGGTAGTAGAGCTATGTTTGGGGGAATTATGAAGACAACCTTGTTAGGGCTATGGATGCTTGACTGGCAGCAAGGCTCTATCCTTGGTTGGCTTTGAAGGATTACTATATTATGTAGTTCAATGTTAATGAATTGATTCTGTTTACAAGTTTCAAAAATTGGAATTAATCAAGAGCACACATAGATGTTTTCGGTGGAGTTTTACTTTTTATGCTAAAATCTAAGTAAAGGTAGAAAGTTATTATTTTAAAATATGTATAAGTTTTAATTTACAACAGGTGATTTAATTTCAAGTTTAATTTTAAATTTGGTTTTATTGGTTGCAAGTTGTTGTGTGGTTTTACAACACACCCCAATACTGAAAAGAATTGGGGACCCAAATGGAAAAATATAACTCCTATGGCAAGAGCTAACAAATTGGAAGATCACTGGAAGTGAAGAAGAAAGAGAAATATTTGATAAAAGAAAGTACTTTGTATGGTAAGTGTTTTGTGCACTGGGTACCGGGTACTAGAAACACATAAAAGGCGAAAGATAATGTGAAGTTCAAGCAAAATACTTTGGTCCGATAAGATGGAGTTCGGTATAATGGAGTTCTGGTATAACCAAGGTCTGGGAAAGTAAGTGGGTAAAGCTGAATACCGGGTACCAAGTACTGGGTTGCAAAGTGAAAGTAATGTTAAATTTTTTAATTTGTATAATGATCCCGATGATCCAATATATATACAAGGATTTATGATATGCTTTTTGAAAGTGAATTATTTACTAGATTTTGTACTAACATTTGAATAATGGTTTTATTTACATGAGATGCTATGATGATTTTTAAAAAGGGATTTAATATTTGGAATTTGTGATTGCAGGAGATATCGATTGTGATGCAAAGCTCAAGTATGGACGGTTAAGAAACTTATGTTGGCGAACAAATTTTACTTTATTACCAGGTTCGATGATGCACTTAAGAAGCTCATGCTGGAACAAAGTTCATTGCAAAGATGTGCCAGTTACCGGAATACCGGGATGTTGGAGTTCAAGAATACAATAACAAAGTGTATCTATTCTGGGAGTGATTCATTCCTGGAATGTTCAAATCGAGGAACCTAAGATATAGGATTTCGACTTCCACTTGATCACTCTATTATAATGGAAGACTCCTATATACCTTTGTTTGGATAGATTTGTTTGATTTCAGAAGGAATCCTGACAAAGATGAAAAAGTAGAACCTGAAGAGCTTCAACGAGTAATTGGAGTTGACTTCCATTGACTTCAACTGCAATTCTCCTATTGGTCACAATATTCCATGTGCCTTGATGAGATTGGTCCCTTAGATTTCCTCTCATGTAATTGTCTTATCTTATCTGAGCCTTGTGTTCTATAAAAGGCCAGAGGATGCTTCATTTTCATTTTAAGTTCAAAATTTGTGGATGTCGAAGGAGCAAAAACTTCTTTTAAGTTTTGTTCTTTTTTCCTATTTTTTGAACCATTCTAGCATAAAACTTTGTATGCATGTAGACATTAATTGATACCAAAGCTTTATGGATAGCTACTTATCTAAGTATATTTTGTAGTTAGTTTTGTAAGTTCAGTCGAACAAGACTGTATGCTGCGCCGTTTAAGGGTGCATACAAAACCTACTTGGTGTCCATAAATGAAACCCTCTCTTTAAAAGCTTGCACCATATTATACGTAGCTGTGAAGCAATCTGGTGAAATATAAAGTGGTTTGCTCTATTTTGATTAATTCTTTGGGGCATCCATGGAGAATAACTAGGAGAAACTTTTATTTTTCAGTATTTTTTATACTTTGTTTTAGAATAGATGTTCAATATTTTTGAAAATGTTCCAAAAAATATAAGTGGATGGAAATAGTTTTGTTGAAAATATTTTATTTTCCACGAAATTGCTAAATGCTTAATGCTAAATCTACTTAAGTGATAGAAAAGGATTGGTGATATTCCATGAAATATTGTGTCAAATATTTTGGTTTCATGATGTCCAAGTTTATCATTTCAATTAGGAATGCTGATTTAAAATGTTCAAAGAAATTATATATATATATATATGTACATATATAAAAAGGTCCCTTTTATATTAACAACAAATATCACATCATTACCCAAGAGTGACCCTTGTGCAACCATGACCTGGTTATCGGAGACTTGGGATTGAACATAAGTCAATCTTTGCTCTGTGAATGCAAAATTTCCCCTTAGGTTGTCTTTATTCCATATCTTTCAAGAAGGATAGGCTCTTCGCAGTCTTGTCTATGGAGATTTTATTCGACCTGTTTACTGCAAGTAAAACTATCGTCAACACCTACCTCCTTCCCTCTATCCCTCCCACACTACCTAGATAACTCTCTCTCCATCTCTCCATCCCTCCATCCCTCTCTCTACCTCTATCCCTCACATCCCTGCCACCCTACCTAGGTAACTCTCTCTCTCTCTGAGGTCTCTCCCTCCCTCTCTCCCTCTGTTTGTCCCCCTCTCTCCCTCCCTCCCTCCCTCCCTCCCTCCTAGGTCTCTCCCTCCCTCTATCCCTACCACCCCCTCTCTCTCTCTCTCTTAGGTTGCTCACTCCCTCTTTCCCTCCCACCATCCCCCTCTCTCTCTTAGGTCTTTCCCTTTCTCTATCCCTCTCACCCCCCTCTCTCTCTCTCAGGTCTCTCCCTCCCTCTATCCCTCTCACCCTCTCTCTCAGGTGTCTCCCTCCCTTTATCCCTCTCATACTCTCTCTCTCTCTTAGGTCTCTCCCTCCCTCTATCCCTCCCACCCTACTTAGATAACTCAGCCCCTCCTTAATCTCCCTCTCCTCCCACCCTACCTAGATAACCTCCCTCCCCTCCCTCTCTACCTCTATCCCCCTCCTAATCTTACCCAGGATAAATCTCTCTCATCTCTCCCTCCCACCCTACCTAGATAACTCTCCTCCATCTCTCCGTCCTCCCTTCCTCCTTCTCCCTCTCTTAGGTCTCTCCTCACAATTCACCTAGATACCCTCTAGGTCTCTCCCTCTCTCTATCCTAGCACCCACTCCCCCTCTCTCTCTCTCAGGTTGCTCCCTCCCTCTATCGCTCCCAATCCCTCTCTCTTAGGTCCCTCCCTCCCACCCTCTCTTTGTCCCTCCCTCTCTCTCTCAAGTTGCTCTCTCCCTCTATCCCTCCCACTCCCCTCTCTCTCTGGTCTCTCCCTCACACCCTAACTAGCTAACTCCCTCTATCCATCCCACCCCCTCTTTCTCTCTCTTAGGTCACTCCCTCCCTCTATCCCTCCCATCCCCCCTCTCTCTTTTAGGTCCCTCGCTCCCTCAATCCCTCCATCCCTCTCTCTTTGTCCCTCCCTCTCTCTCCCAGTTTTCTCCCTCCCTCTATCCCTCCCACCCTCCCTCTCTTAGGTCTCTCCCTTCCACCCTAACTAGATAAATCCCTCTCTCTCTCTCTTAGGTATATCCCTCCCTTTATCCCTCCCACCCTACCTAGATAACTCTTTCTCACTCCCTCCCTCTCTCTCCCTCTATCCCTCCCGTGCCCTACCTAAAAAAATCTCCCTCCATTTCTCTCTCTCCCTCTATCCTTCCCACC